>QNGE01002217.1:68329-100189 GCA_008508345.1 Paragonimus westermani
ACGACTTGCATAAAGGTCATCTGGGCGTGGAGAAAATGAAATCCCTGGCTCGACAGACGTGTTGGTGACCGGAGATAAACTCGGATATCAAGAGCATTGCAATGAACTGCCACTCCTGCCTCCACAAAATAAAGACAAGGCAGAAGAATTGGACACCTTGGCCGGACAGCTACCTACCATGGCAACCGGTGCACGCAGACTATTGTGGACCACGTCTTGCTAACTATCACATTCTGGTGTTGATTGAGTCATACTCACGTTGGCCAAAAGTATTTATTACAACCTCACCTTCCACAGCATTTACCATGCAGGTATTTCGTAAATGTTTCGGTCGTGAAGGTATTCCGCAGGTCCTGGTGACAGAAAACGGGTCACAATCTTGTTCCGTTGAAATGAAACAGTGGCCTGACGGAATCGGGTGTCGTCACTTGCGAACGGCGCCTAGGCATCCATGTTCAAACGGAGCCGCAGAAAACCTGGTGAAAACGCTAAAAAGTACGTGAGTTCCACTAATCCTAAAACATTTGCTGAACTGGATGTGTTTATCGATTGCACAACGAAGGAGAGCCCAGTGGTGCTATTTAAATCAAGGCGACTAAGAGCATCACTTCAGTGTGTAGATTCAACGGATGTGATACATTTTCGTGAAAACGATTTGCGACCTGCCAAAGGATTGATCACTCGCCAGCTAGGCAGCACAATGGTAGAAATTACTGACCTGCACGATGCCACCATTCATCGGAGACACACTGACCAAATCTAATTTCGAAGCATTGAAAAAGTGGCCATGAAGGAAGCAGAACACCCTGTGCTGTAAGAGTTCGATGTCCCGAGAAGATCAGAACGATTGGCAAATATGAATGCAGAGGCTTCTAGAAGAGGGGAAGGTTGTTGTGGAAATCTCGATTCACCGATTATCCAAACCCCGACACAACAGAAGATCTGACGAACTGCCAATCCAAATATCGCGTTAAAGATACAACATCAGGATTGGACGAACGGTCTCAGTGTTGTGCCTCCCGTTATCCGCCAATTTGTCTGTTCCGTATTCCATCGATTAACACACAGTTTATGACGTTGCATGTGCTAATGAGAGCAGCCAATGACAGGCTGTGATTTCTTTAATACTGCTGTACATTCATAAATTCGGCGTCTCAATTCATGAATAACAACTGCTTACTGCTACCAGTACCAGGTCTTCGCCTTATTACTTGCGTGGGAGGTTTCAATTCACGTACGATTCCTAGGGCTATTCGAAGTCCCTAATTCTGAGTATCACAGTTGCACCAGATGTCCACACGTAACAAGGCTAGCATTCGTGCGCCCGTTGATTTATCTGTTTCACAGTGCGAACGTTGGAATTATTCTGGAACTAAACAACGGATGAAGAGGGTGTGAGGCCCGGTGGTAAGAGATAGGACTTATCAGGGCAGTGTTACTATGATATACTATGATACATATAACTGCTGTAGGACCTATAGAGTAATTAATGGAATTGAAGGTCGAGAGGGACCTAACAGCTAAATTTGGCAGGATGATTCGGGAGCAGCCGGCATTAGCATGTTCTCACCTGCCCACTATGCTATACGCAACAGATACGACGATTCGGTTTATACTGAGACGGTCAGTGCATTATGGAATCATTGATGTTGTGAACTTTCCTGATTGTGTGTGAGCTAAGGAGCTGTCATGATACCCAAAGTCAGAGAGGAAGAGTTCGCAACGAAAGCCTGTACTGTAAGGCAGAGTGGGTGTCCGTGTACTAGAACGTTTCCAAAAGATGTGAGCCATCACCCAACCTCGAACCTAGAGAACCGGGAGACAGTGGTTTGTCAGACCTCTCCTATTGACCTGGCTAGCATGAGTGACTCTATTGGTGTGACCATCACCCCGTCCAGTTTGGTGTAATAGGTCATTGAGTTGCGTAAGCCGTCATATCGCGTCAAGGTTTTCTCGCTGTATTGGCTTTCAAGAACAGCAAATTCGCAGCAAGCCAGAGAAGAGTCCCCGTTTTACTCCCACACTATACTTTGTACTTGTATACAGCACACTGGGTCACACGAGTTGGATATTGTCTTGCCGAACAGAACTTTTGTGCTGAGCGCTGACCAACCCTCCGGGCGCACGACATCAGTATCGTTCGGTTGTCGCGAGTTCATCCAGAAACCTGGACATCTGCCTGTTTGTTTCTTTGCAAAATTCCTCGCAGACAACTCAAAAATGATGCGTATCAGCACCGAGTTCTTAAATGTAAAGGTGAAAGACTAATAGACGAGAACAAAAAGTAACCAGCTGATTGATTAGCATTGAAGAACAAGACCTTTCGAACATGACCGGTTGAAAACAGGACCATACAATCGGGCCCTCGGATTGTTTGATTCGTTTAAAAATGCCCACTGAGAGTAACAAGGTGGCGAACAAGATTTGCTTTTTGCACCCCTAACATTTTGCAATCTGAACTAGATTTAACATAAGCGTTTCTGTGGGATGGCTACTGTTATGCACTCGTGTGTTGTCCTTCGTCAACATTATTCATCACTCACGTTCCTTATTTTGCATTGCAACTATATGACTTGTTTACAAGTTGAATAAAGCCTTCGTTCTGGCAACTCACATTTCTCTCTTAATAACAGTTTGTTGAAGGTACATTTCAAATCGTTACAATTTATTCAACTTGTAAAATGGCTGATCGTATCTTGCGTCCTAATCGTTTCGACGCCGACTCTTAGACCTATCGCAACTGATCAGTGGTTTCACTGGCAGAAGACACTGGAGAACTTCCTTTCCGATGCAAAATCGCTTGAACTAGACGCACTGGCTACTCTCGTTAATTGTGTCAATTCACCCGTATACAAACACATCGCGGAATACGACTCCTACAAAATAGCCATGCGTACACTTCATAATCTCTACATTCAACCAAAGAATACAAGTTTTGCTTCATACGCCTTATCCACGGCTATGCAGGAGAACGAGCAGTCTGAGTGAATTTCTTCAGGAACGTTTGCCGGGACTATGATTTCCACGCAGTCTCTGCTGAATTTTAATGTGGAGAATTTTTTGTGGTTCATTCATTCGTGGTTTAAACTCTGATGAGCTCTAATGAGAGCGAAACTCGAGTCTAGTGCTTCTTTTCGAAAGAGGTTGGCTGGAAAGTCTATCTGAATGCGAAGGCTACGATCAAATGTGAGTGATGGTCAACTTGAAAATAAACCAAATTCCCGACTACTCATCAATCTTATTCTATTCGTCACAGACTACCTGAATATAAATCCCTGAACCTCACCTAAGCCTTGGATGGAGTTGTACAATTGGAACTAGCCCAACAGAAATCAATCTATTAAAATCAACAAATCTCCTGCACCGTGTCCCCACAAGCAATTGAGTACCCTCAAAAGCTCATCTCAAAAGCATATGACATCGAATGTAAGGCAGCCACAGACAACTTTCTAAAACATAACGGCTCTTTTTGCTATTTCTGTGGATTACGTCGGCATCCGCGAAGGCAGTGTCTATTTCGTGATACTGTCTGTAAACGTTGTGGGAAGAAAGGGCACTATGAACAGGTATGTCAGTATTCTAAGACCACGCATTCTGCTACAATATCGGAATCTGTATTATCGTCTATCACAGTTGCAGCGGCTCTCGCGTGCTTGTCAGATGCTGTCGTTGAGATTTACGTGAACGGTATTCGGTTACAGGCTCTCATTGACACAGGCAGCTATACATCTCATTCTGTTGTTCATGCACACAAATGGCAAATCCATTCTTCCTGTAAACGGATCACTATGGCACTTACTAATTTATTCAGTTTCACACTCGGTCATTGTTTCGTTTCTAGTCCTTTTAAACAACTGTCATATAACTCTATCAAATTGTCACTTCTCAACAACCTGTGTACTGCTTTATTACTAGGACAGGACTTTCTCAAAAAAAAACAACGTCGAAATACTTTTTTCCAGCTCTGAGCCACCGTTCTCACTTTGCAACATGCTTGTTATTTTTGTTACCCCGCTGTTTCTGTTTCAACACCTGTCCGGCTGACTGTCAGCCAGTGGTCACTAAATCCAAGCGCTATTGTTTATCCGATGAACTCTTTGTCGAGTCTGAAACTGAAAAACTGTTGAACACCGGGATTATTGAACCTTCTGCCTCACTTTGGAGTGATCAAGTCTTGGTGACGTCTAACGATGGGCAGAAGCGTCGAATGGTAATGAACTACAGCCAGGCAAGCAATCGACTCACTTAACTAGACGCCTACCCCCTGCCCAACATCGACAGTCTTATTGAGAAAATTTCTCGTTATGAAGTATTCAGTACTCATGACCTCCAGAGCGTGTACCATCAGATGCTCATCAAGACGGAAGAGAAGATCTACACTGCTTCAAAGCAGCTGGCCGTCTTTGTCAATTCACTCGTATTCCCCTAGGTGTCACCAATGGTGTGGCAGCGTTCCAGCGTACTATTGACAATATCATCCAACGAGTGAGATTGTCTGGAACCTTCGCCTACTTGGATAATGTGACTATCTGTGGCAATTCAAACAAAGATCATGATCGTAATCTCACACAATTCTTCAACACTACTCGCAAGTACGGAATCACTCTCAATGAACAAAAAAGTATTATGCGGACGCACAACATCAGATTGTTGGGTTATGAACTCACAAAGGGTGTCAGTAAACCCGATCCGGAACGTCTCCGACCATTGAAGGGGCTACCAACCGCTTCAAACCTCAAAGCACAACAGAGAATTATTGGTATGTTCGCATATTACTTTCAGTGGATCTGACAGTTTTCAGACAAAATCAATGTGCTCGTCAGAAATAAGACCTTTCATTTTCCCGAAGAGGCTTTGGTTTCGTTTCTTAATTCAAGATTCAATTCAAGTTTCAATGATTGTTACTATTGAACCTGTCAGTTGAAACCGCAACGTCAAACCAGAATGGACGACCAGTTGTATTTACCTCCAGAACTCTAACACCGACCGAAGGTAAGCATCCTTCTACCGAGAAATAAGCCCACGCTATCCTAGGAAGCGCAAAGAAATGGCGGTATTTTCTTCTGGGTCACCACTTTACAGGCAACCGTTCTATTCCTCATGCTGTCGATCTAAAAACACTTCGTGAGTCATTGTCACCCTGGGTGTACCCGCATGTTCCACCTAGTCCGTGCACGCAAATTACCGTTTAGCCTCGAGGATGTCAAAAAAATCATCGCCCGATGCAAAGTTTGTGCTGAAACCGATCCGCGTTTTTTCACTCCGCCACACACCTCTCTGATAAAAGCAACTCAACCATTCGATAGATTGAGCATTGATTTCAGAGTACTCATTTCTTCATCCTCGAAGAACAAATTATTCTTGACAATTATCGATGAATTTTCCCGCTTCCCTTTTGCCTATCCGTGCACTGACACGTCTTCCTCCACAATGATCAATTGCCTTACAAATTTATTTTCTACTTTTGGTTTGCCTTCGTTCATTCACTCTGATCGTGGTTCTGCTCACGTTTCGAAAGAATTACTTACATTCCTCCACAATAAGGGTATCGCAACCAGCCGTACTACAGCTTATAATTCACAGTCTAACAAGCAAGTTGAACATTTGAACGGTACCCTATGAAAAACCATACTGTTGGTACTCAATTCAAAAAACCTTAGTGTTGAACACTGAGAAACTGTGCTGCCAGAACTCCGACAAAGTCCTCCTCCGGAAACAAAACCGGACGTCGAAATATGATCCGTATGTAGAGGAAGCTGTGTAGGTAGAATGTAGCCCGACATACGCTCACGTCCTCCACCTAGACGACCGTGAGGACACAGTACCCCTACACAACCTGGCACCAGCTGCTGAGGATAGTGTAATGTCTAACGAAGAAGAAGCAGACGACGGTGAAGCGCCCGATTCAAGCCCACTGGTCCCTCCGGTATTCACGTTTGTGGAAAATCGTGACACTGATTCTAAATCAACAACAGAGAGTGGAGCCATATGTTCTAAAGAGTCGAGAGATATAATCCCTACGTCACATTACCCATAGTTTGTGCTCCATGACTCACGAAAGTCCCACCGAATTTATTTCTACAGGGGGTGAACGGTACGCACTTGTATCTTGTCTTTCGTCAATATCATTCATCACTCAACACGTTCTCTACTTTGCATTGCAACTATATGGCTTGTTTACAAGTTGAATAAAGCCTATCGTTCTGGCAACTCACATTTCTGTCTAAGTAACAGTTTGTTGAACGTGCATTTCGAACCACCACAGCTACTCAATGCGTTGTGTTCAGAATGAGATGCAGGCGACAAAGTTGAAACCCAATTCGCGGTCCGTAAATGAGAATTTTGCATTGTCCCCTGTTCATGGAAGACCTTAAGACCGAAGTTATCAGAACAAAGCACAAAAAGTCAGTCGAAATAACCTGCGTTACCACCCACCCTTGCGTGAGTTTCTGTTCAACACCCGCTACCATGTCACAACTCAAAGACAAACATTTACGTTACACAGCCAGCTGCTGTGTATGCTAATTTGTTTGCCCGTGTTGAGCATCATGTCTCGGTCGTATTACAAAGCGATTATCTGATAGATTATGTGAACATCAACTGGATTGGGTGAACAGTAGTGTGACCGAAACGGCTTCAAGCGCGACGGTTGCTCATTTGGCCGACTTTAATCATTCTGTCAGAACTGGTGAGATACTGAATGTCGACCGCTGCAAAGGCCGTTGGGAACTGACTGCGTAACCCCGATCTCTGCGCTCGGAAGTTCGTGCGGATACAAGCTCCCCTGAAATGCAATCAATTGAGCTCATAATTTGGAGGAATGACTGCGCAATTAATAACAAACCTACAACCCATGACCTCCACTAACTAATTTCCTGACTTACCCAGGTTACTGTTTTCTTACTTCTTTTGTTGAAGTCAGCCTGATGATCAAACAGAACGCAATTCATGTTCTCTTATACGTTGTCATACAATCACTGTAGAAAAACAGATAACGAGGCCAAGATGACGAAGCCTCGTTGCGCTTACGTGATTGAGATTCAGTTTCCAGTCCTGTTCCAACGGATCAGGAGCGGTAGCAATATTGAAAGGATCAAGTGAAGTAAGTGGCGTCTGAGGTAGAAGGGTCGGCAAGCTGGAAGTTTTAGCACGATTGTTGTTTGCGTAGGACGAAGCGATTTCGATACCTGAAGAACTGCGAATAAAAGACACACGTGCAGTGAGCTGGTTAACAAAGTTGCGTAACATTCGCTTCGCATCTCTCTCACACGAAGTTGTCTCTGCCTTTGAAGTGGAGTTCACACGTTGCAACACCGGTGTGCATAGCTGGAATGCGTAAACCTCGAAATCTGTAGTGAACAGCAAAATGCGAGAAAATGTGCGATGAATTTCCTTCGATTCATTCCGCAATCGATCGGAGACTGGCCGCTTGACACCGTCGGTAGTGGGACACCAAATGGATCGCACAGGATCGAACTTGTACAAACGTTTGTGTCGATCCACTGCGATAATATAATCAATCCTAGCGATGGGGATCGACCCAGGACAACCGGTTGTCCATGTGTTGCGAAACCCAGGTTCAGTCTGACGCAATGATCGCATAACTGTTCGACTAAAAGTGAAAACATGGAGCAAATATCCTGGGAATAAAGGTCCAAAGATAATCAAGATCGAATGGGACAAAGAAAGAACAGGAACCACATTGCAAATACTGCAATTTAAAACGTCAAAAGTGATCAACAAGGCACTCGAGAACGGTTTAAGACTGCATAGCCGTATACACCACTTCTTTCACTCTTCGATTTAAAATATTTTCGCATTGTCATCAAAACAGAGTCGGCTTTACGAAGCCAGTAGGGAAGCACGGACTAGCGGACGACCTACTGCGACACCTTTAACCCATACTGAGACACGTAATTAAACACGGGAGCAGAGGAAGTTTTTAAACAGCGAGCTTCTAATGAGCCTAGCAGAAGGCATGAAGCGATGGATGCTAGTAGTTCATTTATACTCCAGTACGAAAAAACGAAATCGACCTTCATTATTATACCAGTCAATGCATCACAGCTGTTGCTCCACATTACGGAGATCCTGATTAACCGCTCCATGATAACACATTTGCAAAATAAACTACCCGCAGATCTTGGTCTTTTGTGCACGTGGAGGTTTACCATTTGAGTAGAGGAAAGTCGTATATCTATTCGTTAGAGTGTGTACCTAAAAGTCTCCTCAACCATTCGCTTCAGGAAGCGGTGGGTAGTATTCAGAAGTAGGGAACAAGTTACACGATAGTAGGTTTGTACAGATAATCGTATGCATTGTGTGCTCGCTGGGTTCGGCTACAGCTTTTAGAATTCCAAGTAAAACCATTCAGTGGAACATAAAATGTGAATATCTGCTCAAACAACCCCAGAGATTCCATCAGAAGTCAAAACGCAGCGAACAAACTCGCTTTCCGTGTCGTCTTCAGGCCAAATACAACACAAAAAGTTTAACAATGGTTGTCAAACCAAGATTACGTGGAATCTAATACAGTGTGAATTTAGTGTGACTTGGGGATTACGGACATGGCTACTGAGGCTCGGCGTCATTAATTTCAACGGTGGTAGGTGATGACAACTCCAGTGCTTGAACAGAAGAATTCTGAGCACATATTACGAATTTGCAGTCAGATTCCGACAGCCTCCGCAACGGCCACAACACGAAATCTCACACGCTTGACTTGGTCGATCGACTTAAACGCGGCATGCACGTCGACTCTGTGACACGAGTCGACTATATGGACCAAAATTGTGCTGGAGATCTTTCGCTGCTCTTCGTTCGTCGGCCAACCAGGGTGGTGTTCGCGTACTCCCTCCCATAAGTGTCTTGTTGTGTGACCGATGTGACCCTCCTCACAGAAACCGGAAAATGAATCAATACAAAATAGAGTAGCACTACTGAACATTGAGTCTTTGAGCTGAAGGCTTAGAGGTGAGCGATAGTCTCGGTTGTGTAGTGTGAAGTCGCCTAAGGGCTGTGGTGAACCTTCTAGTCAGCGATACACTTGATATTTCGTCCTTGTACAGGGAGTTCACATAGACCGTTTTAAGCCCGACAAATGATTTACGGTCCTGTGGCACCTTTCGCTAGAAATGACAAGCTAGGAATTTGTCACGAAATCTATTAGTACGAAACTTTTCACATGAAAGCTTGAGCTCTTTGTCTAGCGTGTCCTCAGATTTTGGTTTGCATTCGGAATGGTTGTGTTGAAAACCATGGTTCCGGTTTAAGTCCTTGGCTCACGTACTACAATAACGAAAGCCGCCAAACGATAAGAGCGCACTAGGAAAAAATGCCCACCCCCAGTTATCAACGGAACAAAAACAGCAGCGTACGAAAGAAACCATATTGTAAGGCAAAATCATTTGGAACAAATGGATGACTGGCATGCTTTATGCAACCCAAAGAGTCAACCAATTCCGGCAATATCAGGGCTCCATCCGAAAATATTAACAGGTTTGAAGTGAACTGAACAGAGAACATCCACAGTAACCGAACAGTCAGCAATTAGTTTTTGATCGTAGGATATGACCGGCAAACCCTATCTGTTAGGGTACATAACCAAAACTAGCCGATTCGTGGAAAGGGAAACAGATGAGACGATAACAATTCAAAATTGGCAAAACATTTCACATAGCTCACCGAACAGCCTCCGTATCCCTTTGGCACATCTCGTTTCTGTTTATACACGGAATGAAGATGAGCTGCCACGGCATTATTCCCAATACGCCTTGTAGCAGTGATTGGTCTGCTGTGTGTTGGAAGCTCGCACAACGTTGCAGTTGCGAAAACGCCTCGCCCCATGTTCTTTGCTCGCCCCGATTGCGTAAAGCAGTAATCAAATGACCAGCCGGATTGTGAAATGAAACACCCCGGTAAGGCACCTCATAAAAACAGCAACACCAATCTTGCGCATCATACATTACTCGTGTGTATTGACATCTCGACGGACCGTTAAAGAAGCCTCTCCAGAGAACTTTACTAAAAGTCAGAAAACAGATACTGCAAGAAACTGGAACACAAGTTCATCAACAGCCTCGCGTCAAATGAGTGGTTGGGAGCTTGCTTCATTGATCACCTTAGAACACGAAAGAATGTAACCGTATTGCGTATAAAACCATGAGCGCCTGCAACCGTAACAACCGCAGTCACAACAGCCATAAGTCTGACCAGAAGGTACTGGGACTCGGGCCGCCGCCCACCTTAACAGTGGCATGGAATACCCCGGAGGAAAAAACGTTACTGAGTAGGTTATAGATCAGTAATAATAATAATAACAATAATAATAATAATAACAAGGGAGGGTTAGGCAGAAAAACTAGAAGTGGTATGAGTGCAAATATACCGTTGACTGCGGTATACGGCCATCTCAGACGGCGTTTCTAACAAAAGATTTGAGTGATCACGAAGGTCCCAGCCAGCCAGGCAACACTTATCCACGTTGTTCAATCGGGTAGTCAGGGTCATAATATTTCGTGATCACCTTGTTGCTTGACCACCTTTCGGTTTCGCCCAGCTGTTGGTAAGCGCAATATATAAAGCCGGGCAGGGTAAACACTTAATTTGTATGCGCAGTACGTGACCCAACTACCGTGGGCTGTGCAACACGATTAGCTGACGGGTTGACCGTGCACTCTGAGCGCTCCGAAGTACGCACTGGCGAACCGCCTTGTAATTCACGCGACCAGTCCACTTAATGTGGGCTGATTGTCGGAAACAACGATAGCTAAACGGAGTAAGTCTGTGGACCTCTTCGTTGCGAACAGGCCAAGTTTCCGAACCACAGAGCAAAACAGAACACACAAGCATTATATACCCTTCCTTTCAGAGACGACTGAACGTCTCCTCGACGCCACAAATGACACAGGTTGGTAAAGATAATTCATGTCCTTGTTATCCACAGTGATATCTTATCAACAATATTGCAATCTGGCGAGATAGTGCTACCCAAGTGTATGAAGGTGTCTACAGTCCCAAGTGGATTGCCTGCAACGAAAAGGGTTGGAGTGGGAATGCCCAAGTCTTGAGGGAGCACTTTACACTCAGAAGGTGCAAAGCACATTCCATGCAAACCAGCCCGATCACTCACATTGTTCAACATAGTCTGCATGTCTTCTGTAGAGAGACTAGGTAAGGCAATATAAAAAATCAAACGAATTCAAGACGGTCTGCTTAAGTACTGTGTACCACTAAATTAAAGGCAGTGGTTACCGAGAACAGCAATGCTATAATATATTCACCACACCGTTGAGACAATGGGGAAGTAGAGGTAGAACTACAGCAAACCTAACAGTTCCGTGTTAGGACTCAACAGTATTGTACATTCCCCTCATGAGAGGGATTTGCTCTCATGATGCAACCTTGCAGAACACTGCCACTGACTTCAGATTAGGCAAGTCCACCTTATTCCATATGAATAGATTCGACTAACTAACGGTGTAGAAGCCGGCCTACTGTGAGCAAGGTCACTTTGGTCTGTCTTTCCAGGCGTCGGAAATGATGGCAAAGTCTTAATCACAGAAACGCCTGTCTATTCACAACCCTGAGAGCTTGTAGATTACAAGCACACGCTGTGAGGTCTACCATCCCGGAGTCAATGACGTTCAGGCCTTGTCTCGTTGTTCCACGGCGGGAACTCTGAAAGCATCTCCGGGTCCATATCTCTTGTCAACATACTGTGCATCCACAGTCGATCTCCCCATACACGCCTGTGGATTTGAGGAAACGGATCCAGTCTCCTATCACACATGGAAACAACTACACATCTTTTCTTCATGTCAACATTTTTTGTGGCCGTTTTTGGACTACATCCAATTTTTGCATCCTCATAGTGCAGAGGTAGGCCGCCCATCCCACATACTCCCATGGTTAGTCTGACGTGTGCAGCGAGCTGAACGGTTAAGTTGCTGGGCGCATGCCTGCTGAATGGTCTTTAGACAGTCCCCAGTACGCTACGTGCGGATGTACAGGTCCTATCAAACATGGCTTCCTCCTCAGCCAGTCATTCAAAATTAACACTCCGACTCTTATGAGTAACTGGCAGAATGAATGGATAATGGTCTCATCTGAAATACCATCTTCTTGAATATCACCAAATAAATCGACTGGATTGAACAATGACCTATCCGGCACAAACCGAAAGTTGACTGCATTCAAGGAGGGATTCTTCGCTAAATTATATTAACTCTTAATGACAGCTTTCTTGGAGTTGAAACGAAACCAGACCTTTAATCCCTGTCACTGATTTCTACAGGAGTTCGTCAAGGGGCCTTATTCGGCCACCTACCACTCATAATTTACATTATCGACCCTCCGGGCAATATTTCCAGCAACGTTCTTCTATGGGCCGACGACTAAAAACTTTGGAATGCCAGTAGCCCCAGCGCGCTGTGGGCTGATCTTGAGAAGAGTAAGTGCTGGTCAGACGACTGAAGTTCAATCCTCACTGACAGCAAGTGCGCACACATACCCCCTCGGTGGAGGTTCTGGCAACGCCTTCATGGTTCACGGTGCGCTCAGCATAGCAGACGTCAAAGAGTTCAATATGCAGAAGGACCTAGGTATTTCAATGTAGTCTGAATTATCTTCAGTTGATTGGCAAGCGATGGTCGCACAAAAGGGGGTTCACAACTTTTGGGGCGATCTTTCTTGTATAGGAGAGGGCGTTTCAAACACGACGAGCCTACATAAGATGGTCAATGAAGTCGTGTATACCGGCTTGAATGGAGATCGATGCGTTTGAGCGTGGCCAATGTACAGATAACAAATTTGACACGGGCTTAAGGAATATCGCACATAAGCCTCAGTAAGAAATTCTTGATATGTTTCAACTTGAAACTCGATCACGTCGTGGAGACTTAGTTCTCATACACCCCTTGATCACAAAAGCTGATAACCGTCTATGAGAATGTGAGAAGAGGTTTAACAAGCTACTTTCCCGGACTTTTTTCACTCAGCAGTTCTTTTGTTGTAGGATTGGAAACCACTGGAATAACCTTCACTCTTGTCATTGGATGCCTTTCAATGGTTCGCTGTGAAGTGTCGTTAGACTCTCATTTTCTTAAACCGCTGTAAAATTCGCAATCTTCCTGTTCTTTGTGCTTTCTGTATTCCCTAAAAAGGCTGCTGCAGCCCATTTTCGATGGCAGGGTTTCAAGTTAGCAGACACTTGTTGGATGCCATGTAAGACGAACTAAATGGATCCGGATGATTTGGGCCCCCCATCCTCCAACCAGTGTTAAAGTCGCTGAAGAGTAAAGTGAAAATGAAGGGAAACAGCCAACCGCATTACAGCGTTGAAGGACTGGCTGCTGAGTTGGTACTCTCGAATACTGTTTAAGCAGTCATCAACACAAAAAGTGAGTTACATCCTCCTGGCCTTTCAGCCAAACAAGGAACCTACACTTTTACCATGATGATTAAGAAAGAAGTGACACAACGTGAGGAAGGACAACGTACAGCAGAACATATGTTACTGACTGGAAAGGGTCTGTTAACAGGGAACGAAACTTTGTACTATATAGTCACGCAATAGCTCAACAATATTAAGAAAAAAAGTAAAACATTATCCCCAAATGTTTTGCCCATGATGCTGATGCATCTGCATATGGCTGCTCAGGACACAACACAATATCCAACAGCGACATAGTTTCAGTTTTAACTCTGCCACCGCACTAGCTTTCAGCAGCTCTGCATGTAATGTGATGCAGTCGTTTACAACTTATATAAAGATGTTCAGTAAATTGTGAACCGAAACGTTGTTAGCCTTAACGTATATCCCTTCAGTCTCCTCCTCGTTTTTCGTGTTACAAATCTGACTCATTTTAAAGCTGAAATCTCTCTAGCAGATGAACCATCTTTATACGATCCACCCATTTCTTTCTGCGTTAGTAAAAAGAAAGGTCTAGAGGTTTAAACCCTTCACCAATCACTTTATTTATCTCTACAAACAACCCAGTAAGTTATCCCTATACCCGCACGTGTCCCACTTCTGTACCGCGTATTTCAAATGTGGTCCAGCCTTTCCAATTTTCTCAGTTGTATCAACGGTTTCTTTGCTCTCTTAACGACCCCTGCGCAATACCTACCACCTCTGAAATCAGTCGTGATTTGAACCTCTGGGGCTCTTATGACCACCGCTTTCCTTAGTTTCGTGTGATCCAGTGGGATCCCAAGCCATTGTAAGCAGTTTTGGTATTGATATGTTCGCCGAGCGTGGTATTTAGGTTGCAAACGTTTCATCACCAGGCGAGGTGACATCATCAGTGCGTAAGTGTTTCAGCGTATATACACGCTGAAACACTTACGCACTGATGATGTCACCTCGCCTGGTGATGAAACGTTTGCAACCTAAATACCACGCTCGGCGAACATATCAATACCAAAACCATCAACCCGAGCTACAAACAACACCCCCCACTGTTCCCAACCATCAGTAAGCAGTTTTCAAATTCCTTCCACAATACACATTTACTTCGAGCCGCGCTGAGGGATAATTCCAATTGCTAGGCTGTTGAGATTCCTTTTCTTATGGGCTAAAATCGCCCAGCCGTTTGTGTTTGGCCTGCAAACGAGCGGGCAGTTAACACAGCCTCAGGAGGGGTTGAGAGTTTATGCAAGCCGTTGGTCCCAGTGACCACCACCAAAGAAGTAGACAGCTGTTTCGAACTTGTTGGGTCTAATCAGCAACCCGTTCGCGGGGTAATCAAGTCCACGACCTGTGAATAAGCGGTAGATGGCAGCCCAGACACCAACCCAGTAGAGTACGGGACCGCGATCACTTGGGTTGCAGGAAGATATGTAGATTACTTTTATTGGCAGTTGTGCTTCCTTTTCTCATAGGTTGAAATCGAAGGGGGCGCAACAAATAGAGAAAGTAATTCAAAATCCTTTCTGCAACAATGCCATATGGTGCATAAGCAACTGGATTACAAACTGTCACTCATTCAAGAGTAGCAGATTCGATTCCGTCACGTACGTGGTGCGGATATGACCCGACAAGGTCGAAAGAGCTGCCCATCGTTATACCGTTAATCACTGGAATCAGCTGTCTGAAGGTGTAGTTTCCATTCGGTGGGTTACTTCTGTATCTTATCCAAACCTAACCGTAGACCTCGAACGGAGGGGTCACTTAACTTTCCATACATCAACCGCGAAAAAATAGCCGGGATACCTTCGAGAGGTCACGAGATCATTTGTGACTGTTAGGAACAATAACTGGTATGGCGGGGAGGGTAAACCACATTACTGCTCTTTCAATGCCACCCATTCTTGTGACTCGAGGTTAAAACTCCATTACATCAGAAAAGATCGGATCCATGTTAGCGGTCCCGGAGCGATTACAATAAGAACTTGACTTAAAAAGAATCAAAATAAGAGAATCGAACAAAAAACGTTCAGAAAATAGGGATCAAAGCAAACAGAACCAAACGAGATTAGACACTGAAGCCGTGGGATGGCTTGCACATCTCCATGACCTACAGCACTAAACTGGACAGGGTGATGGTCACACCAATAGAGTCACTCATGCTAGCCAAGCCAATAAGAGAGGTCTGACAAACCACTGTCTCCTGGTTCTTTAGGTTCGGGGTTGGGTGATGGTTCACATATTCTGGGAACATTCTAGTACACGGACACCCACCCACTGCCTTACAGTACAGGGTTTGGGGTCGAAGGCTTTTGTTGCGAACTCCTCTCTGACTTTGGGTATCCTGACAGCTCCTTAGCTCACACACAATCAGGAAAATTCACATCAATGATTCCACAATGTACTGGCCGTCTCAGTATAAATTGCGCCCCTCAACCTGTTGCATAATCACCGACGCTTAACTATCATACAATCATGAATAGTAGAGCAAACCCTCTACAGGAAGCAAGAAGAAAAAAGGGGATGAGAAAGGACCTAACTACTGAAGAAGAAACTATGCCCATACTCAAACATTCAGCATCCAAGTGCCCACATCTTGCAAACAAACAACCGAGCTGCAAGAAGAAGTGAGGCGTCATCAGCAATACAGCTTCCTTACGGCTTTCACTCCACAGCGTCAGCAAACGCACTCACTCCACAAACAACTCAGCCAAACAACCACAACATTCACAACACTGAGCCTGATTAGTCGTCATCTAACCTAACGTCTCGAGCTGCCGACTCTGCGAGTCACGAGGCCCCCAGCAAGGGAGACGAACCCGACCTAAAGTGGTCATCTCCCTAGAGAGCGACTTCATTTATCTGCGCCAGATGATCATCTCGCACCTTATGCCAGTCGGCCTCAGCGTCAATAGTGTCCGGTGTAGCAGACGACTAGCAGACACACAGTACATGACCTTTAAGAACTGGGCAAGAGAACTCGATCGACAATCACCACCAATTATCCGCTTCCTAACACCTTCGTTGCTTACTCTTTGGTGTCACAAGATGCGGGCAATCGGACGCAGGCGTCGGCGGCCAAATATATGAAGACGGTTTACGTCTTCTACCCTGAGCGGTCATGTTCCGCTGCCGTAGAGTAACACAGTTTTCATTCTAACCTTATGTGCCTGACCCTAAAGCCTCAGAGAGATGCCTCTGTTTCCAGAAGTATTCTGAATATGGAACACCGCCCTAGCATCCGACCGAAGCATAATTCTCCTGACTATCTAGTTCAGCGCTAAGTCTTTTTAACATCCAAAATCAATGTTGAAACGCAAAAGACTTATCTAGACAACATCCTGACATCTCCGCATTAGACCACCAGGATTTCGCTTGCCCGATTCCACTTGCTCGTATAGTAGCTGCTTTGAAATACGATCATCGCCCATCCGACGGGCGTGACCTAGCCAACAAAACTGATTCAGCATCAACTTGGCTTCCCTTCCGTCCACTTCCGCTCGTCGCAGTACCTCAGTGTTCGGAGCCACGTCCGACCACCGAATAACCAAGATGCGTCTCAGACACTGCAAATGGAAACGGCTCAAATAGCGCACGTTCCGTTGATAGTGTCCACGTCTCATTGCCGTGCAACGGTACGGACAGCACCACCAAGCGGTAGACATACAGATTGGCGGCCATCTTCAGGCTGTGATTCTTCCATACACGCTTTTCAAGACTTCTGAGAGCAACACTGGCCTTTGGCACGCGAGCTCGCAACTCACGGTCCGCGGAATATGGCAGGAGTCCACGCAGCTATCGACAGCATTCCCATTGATGAGAATTTCAGGTGGAGGTGCAGAAACAGCACGTCCACCCGAAGACGGCTGAAAGAAAGAAAAGGTCTTACCTATGTTGATATCTAATCCAAAGTTGGATGCCGCGGTCGCCAAAGCCGTGTCCAGTCGGTGAAGTTCGTTCTTGTCGTGCGCGAACAGCGCGCCGTCATCGGCGAACAGAAGCATGCGCATCGCAAGTATTTAGCCGGGTTGGAGCGTCGAAACGTCTAATACTAACTAGGCGCCCATCCGTCCAGTGCTCAACGTCAACGCCATCCTCCGCCGAGTCCTGAAAAGCAACTGTTAGCACGACATTCATATATAAAGCAAAAAGTGTTAAGGCTAAGACACAACCTTCCTTCAGTGACAATGTCAAAATCAACAGGAGTCAATCCACACGACTGTACCTTCACCTTCATCCCCGCATGCAACATTCTAACCAGATCGACTAACTTACCTGAACATCCAAACTTACCAAGCACCGTCTACAATGTCTCGCAGCTCAAAGAATCAAACGTATTGGTGAATTCCATGAAGAGGACATACGGAGGCTGGTTGCATTCCTGGCAGTTCTCCTGAAGCTGTCAAGCAACAAACATCAGGTCGATCTTACTCCGACTTGCCCGGAATCCACACTGCTCCTCAGGTATATTGGTTTCCAAAACGTCCGTATCCATTCGGTTCACGAGGATTCTAGCAAGCACCTCGCCTGTGTAGATCAGCAGACTGATGCCCCGATAACTGTCAGGCATTGCTTGCTACCCTTACCCTTAAACACGGGTACGAAGAGATCATCCTTGAACTCTTGTGGCATTTCTTCCTGCTCACAGATTGAGTAAACCAGCTGGAACAAAGCGCGTTCCAGCGCCGGTCCACCATTCTTCAGCATTTTATCTAGCAATCCATCCTCGCCTGCAGCCTTCCCATTGAGCAGTTGTCTGATGGCTCCCTGCAACTCTGACAAATCCGAGGTGAGCGCAAGTGAAGATCTGACGGCCTGTTGCAGCAGGCTGTTCACGGTCACTCAGTCAATGACAGCAAGACGGTTTAGTAGGCTACCAGTGTTTGTGCCAGATTTTCCTGATGTCTTCTGGCCGGATGCACGAAAAGCCCGTGCCAAAGTCAATCAGTGCCTTGTTGAACTGGACCGATGGACCGATAATCGCCTTGAGCGAAAAGTAGAACTCCCTGTGCTGTCTGCGATCCACGCAGCTCTGCATCCGCCTATCTTGCTCCTTCCACTAGTCGTCCTTGATTCCGTGAACACGTTCGGTCAGTTGAAGGCGATTACTCAGGAATGTCGCTCCCTTGTCCTCATTGTCCAGACCCATTGTGAGAGCGGCAAGCGCCGCTGAAAACAGCTGCGTTGTTTTCGTCAAACTAGTCCGGACGTTTCTTACTCTCCACACTGACCGTCCCGGTGGCGGTTGCCGTGATCCTTTCTCGAAGATTTTGCCATATATCCTAAGGGGTAGTGGATATGGGAGCGTTTTGCAGACGGGCGGCAACGGCAGGTCGAAAAGTAACCCTCGGCTCACATGTCCTCAGTCGTTTGACACCCACTTTTTGCCGTTGTCCAAAAGAGCTACAATAAACAGGCATGCAAACATGAATAAACAATTCGGTCCTGACCAGTCCATGATTTGTGCTATATTCCGTGCCGCGCACCACCCGTGTGATACGCACTTCACGAATGTCGCGCTGCCACACAATCATGTAGTCGACCAAATGATCATGACCGTTCCGTGGGTGGGTCAACGTCCTGACGTCCCACACATCCAGCTTGAATCGCATGTTTGTGGTAGCCAGCTCATGAGTAACACACAAGGGGAGCAGACGATCACCCTTCTCGTTGACCGAACCAACGCCGTAGGGTCCGAAAACTCCCCGCCAGGCTACCGAGTCGTGCCCAACCAGAACGTTCAAGACACCCCGAACAAATGGTAGGTCACTCACTGGCGTCTACAGGATGGTGGCGGATAGCTAATCATAGAACTGGTCCTTTGTATCATCAGTGTGACACGGTTGGACCATAAGCACTAACAAATGTAGCACACTTACCTCGACCGAGTTGTAGGTGCGTCGATAGGATTCAAGGGCTGACACCGTGCAGTTTGCCTTTCATCAAACGATACGATCAGGGACTGCGAAACAGACGCCATACTCCCGAGTACCATCCGCCGGGCGACCTATCCATTAAAAGGTGAACCCAACACTTGCTTATCGGCACTTATCTCGGTCTGCAAGCCCTGGCTCGCTCAAGGCTGCTTCGTCGATGCCATAACGACCCAGCTCCATAATGGTGAATGCAATGCGGCGTTCTGGCCGCCATATGGTGTTGAAACGACCTGGCAGCGTGCGCACATTCCATGTCCCAAAGAAGGGCATCATGCGTCCCCGGGCGTGTCTCAGACTGGTCGCCGTGTTACTGAGACTCGAGTGAACATTGTCTGCTCTAGGATTCGTGCTCGCGGGATCATTACAGGGGGGATAGAAAAGGGTTTGGCAGTAGCATGTTTTTGCCTATCCATCCTGCCGTCAACAGTAGATAGGGCAACCCGGTTTGTCCTGCGCGACGGCAGTATATTTGGTTTATGTCGTATGATCACGGTTTATATGGGCTTTGGGTACTGCCAGGACGCCCGGACTTAAACAGGAGAGAGATTAGGGCCCTCGACCAAAGCTTTAGTTTCAAGTCTGTACCGTAAGGCAGCGGATGACATACAAACACAAAAACAACTACTACCAGCAACCACCTAGCTGCAACAGCTAAGCACGAGCTCGAAACCCACACATCTACAAAGTCAAGAAACCAACCACTGCAGAGAAAGACAAGTCAGCACAGGAAATCAGACCACACAAGAACAAACATCAAGCTGAACCAAAACACAACAGGATGGCATCATCCACAAGTGCAACTGCTTTTTGTTTGGCCGATCCCCTTTAGCTAATCTGACAGGGTTGAACCGGCAGGAACCGAAATCCCGGTCAACATGGATTGCCGGATCAAAACAGCACATAAGTCGGACCACCATGCCAGTAGAAATGGCCAGATGGCAACGTCTTCGTAACACATTGTGCACAAACAAAAGTGCGTGTTGCTAAGATGAGTCTTAAAAAAGACCCGGACATACGGCTATCGTTCAATTTATCCTTCTTACTTCATCATGAAAAATCAGTCAAAAAAGGATTCACTGTAATGAGCACGACAAAACAGACGTTTTCGTGAGCTGACAAGAAGACTTTTTAAACTCCTTACGGGGTTTTTGTCCGACCATTGCTTAAGTTCACTAATTCAGTTGTTTATTCTAACTATCAGAAAGATACAGGCGCCTGAGCGCATACAGCGAGTTGCGACAAAAAAAGCGTAGCAAGTCTTTGGAGCGTTTTGTACCAGTCTCGGCTTGAAATTCTCGATTGTTACTCTCTGGAATACCGAAGACTCTGAAGACACTTAATTCTCACTGTCTCCTCTTTTATGAAGGGCTGACAGAGAAACCCTACTTTTACAGGACCAAACGGGCTAAGAGGACGCAATAAAATATTCTTTAAAAGAAGACTTCAGACACTTGTAAAAAATTTTCTGTCGCATGTAGTTGTCCATAAGGATAATCTTTCGCTGATTGTCACTAATAACTGTTCCAGGATGCCGTTTAAGGCTTTGTTAGACATTTACCTGCTTGAGGCTGTATTTAGAGAAAGTGATGCTACACCAGCTTTTCCATGATCGCATTTCAAAAAAAGCCGACGTCCTTGTGCAGAGTCTTACCGACCAGGGGAACTTGGGTCATCGTCCTCGCACCCGCGTCGAATACCGCGTCTAATATGGTAGTAGCCCTTTTGCACAAATGGTATAACACCTTAGCGGTCGTTACGCACCGACGAGCTACAGGAAGTAACTCTAAAGCGGTTGGTTTTCGTCAACATACCCCCAGATTTTATTGTGAGGAAGTCGCGGTGAATGTGATTATAAAGTTCGACCACCACCGGTCTCACTGATCCTGGCACTTGCGTGTGCCCCCTCCACTCACCTACCCTAAATATTCTCTTTATGCCACCGTGCTCACTATTATCGGCTAGCCTTAACAGATTTGCCTGGTGGCACTTGATGGTCTTCACTCCAGCCCTACTGTCCCTGAAGTAAGTTGCAGGGACACCGTGCAAAATCAGATTCCGTTTCCGTCTGAGAGCCACCTCCAGATATCTCTCTACTTTCTGCAACCTCTTACGGAGGATCTGAGTATCCGATTGGATACCTTAGATCAGAGCTAAATTGTTTTCTTTCCATACCTCAGGTGTTTGATTGAGTCATACTTTGAGGCCCAGTTATTCTGCAGCCGCGCAAACTCCGACGCGCGTATCAGGGGGAGCACAGCCTACATCTGATTTCAGTTTCAATGTTCTAAGCTAATTTTGACTCTTGGGCAGATGGGTTTGCGACACATTCGGGGGAGTCCAGAGTAAATCGTTAGGCTCACCGACTCCTAGGACATTCACGACAGACGCCTCGGTCGTAATTAGGAATGTTTTTTAATGAATTCGCCTTCGGATCGTAGTGTAGCAATTCAAAAGTTACTCGTCGAAGTTGTGACTTTCTCCTTAAACGCAGTACTAAATGCGAGAAGGGTGGATACAGTCTTGCTCCCAACACCCACGGGGTCAGCGATTTCACTGTTCTGTGGTAGATTGAGCGATTACACCTGACCCCACCAGCCGATGATTGGGAGGATCGATATTTGACGTCGTGCCCACCAACTCACGCCCTGGTGTGACTGGACTTAAGCCTATGCATTTGCTGTATAACCATTCCAATTCAGGAGGCCTCTAGTGAAGGCTGATTGCACGTCGCGTGACCAAGGAACGTGATATGCAAACAGGCCTGCACTACGCAAAACGTCTGTAGAGGACTGGTACGTTTCTGTCTAGAATCGTGCCTATTCTCCATAATAATTAAATCAGAAAAAAAACTGATTATAGGACAACGAAGTTTATTGCAAAGAGACCGGGAAAGCGAGCTGTAAGCAAAACACAACAGACGCAAGGCGCGACAGACCGGTAGCTAGCGACCGGGAGGTGCAAGTTGAAGTGACTGGAAGGGGTCCGTTCGCAGATCGAACGAGCTGTGGGAAATCTAAAAATAAGGATGCGTAAGGCTGGGGGATTTAAGGCTGAAGAATAAGAAGACTGATGGCCTCTGAGTATGCCTGGGTGCCGTTGATGCTAATTTTTGTACGGGAATCGACCAGTTTCTGTCTTCGCGTATCGACCACGAGGTCGAAATGCTGAAGAAAATCAATTCCTAAAATAGCGAAAGGTACGGCTGCAACTGTGAAAACCCAGCGAAATGTTCGCCGGAGGCCTAGGTCAAGCGTGAGTGAGCGTTGACCATAGGTGGGAATGGGTGTGCCGTTAGCAGCACGAAGCATCGGTAGATAAGAGGGGGTCGCCTCGCCGGATCTTGGAGGAATCACGCTGACTTCCGCCCCGGTATCAACCAGGAACGTGATTCCCGTGCTTGAATCCTTAATGTGAAAGAGGCGACTGTTAGGGAGGGTGCCGGCCGCGTTTGTCGCCATTACGGGCCGGCTTGGGAGTTTCCCTGGTTGAAGTATTTACAAGGGGCGACACAACGCTTCGCCCGGTTGCCGAACTTGTTGTGGTACCAGCACAATTCGCCAAATGCCTGAGATTTACGCGGAGACTTACTCCGACGTCGACGCGAAGGGGATCGTGTCTTGAGGCGGGCGAAATCTCGCCGAAGAGCTGCTATCTCCGCCCAAACCGTGCGCCAATCATCGGGTGGCGGACGAGATGAAAGCTGTGGAGGTGAAAAGTTTGGGGTCTCGGGACCCTTTTCCGTACGATTCGTCACTGCTGTAATGGAGACAGGGGAGACAGTGCAAAAACGATCCTGAATCTCATCAGCGAGTTGTGCTGCGTCCAACAAGGACGGGGACTTGGCTGCTGTGAGAATAGCTTGCGTGTTAACCGGAAGGCGTTGCATCCACAACTCCTTGAGGAGTGTCTCATCCATGGATGAGGGGCCCAGCAACTGTTGCATTTGAAGCAACAAATCAGACGGTCGCTTATCTCCCAGTTGCAGATCTCTAAGAAGCTGCTGTAGCCGAGTTATATCAGACGGTGACCCACTTGATAACGGCTTCCTTAAGGGCTTCATATCTATGTTCGACGGGTAAATTCAGCATGAAGTCACGCACTTGCACCTTCCGGTCGCTAGCTACTGGTCTGTCAAACTTTGCTTCTGTTGTGTTTTGCTCACAGCTCGCTTTCCCGGTCTCTTTGCAATAAACGTCGTTGTCCTATAATCAGTTCTTCTGATTTAATTATTGTGGAGAGTAGGCACGATTCTAGACAGAAACGTACCAGTCCTCTACACGTCAGAGTTACTGGATACGAGACGGAAATCTCCACATCTGCGTTTAGTAAGTCCGAGATGACTACGAGTTTCGCACCTCATTTTTGCAGTTAGGTGGAATGAGCAGGGTATAAACATCTCCCCGTCTAGAAAACTGCCGTAGAAACAAGGAAGAATTCTGACATTAACGTCAGACAGCAGTTGACGGAATGGCAAAAACTGATACTACAGTACAACAGTACTGGAAGTCCTGCAAGAGGCGGTGCCAACAATAATTAGAAGACAAAAGCGCTGAGGTAACGATCTAACTCTAACTGGAAAACGGCTTTAAAAAAACATGAGACAACTCCGTTCAAAAGTAAATCGCGTGGGAACGGAGGACAGATTTCGAGTGGTCATATGAGGATTAGTACTACTGGTCCATTTCTCAACTTATCTGGGAGAAACACACACAGGAGAGCTTGATCAATATACACCATGATTGATATGTATACAGTAATTCAACTATGTGAGCGTGATAACAGAACCGACATAGTGAGAGAGCAATATTCCCACTCCAGAAGAAAAATATCAGATTAATGCCTTTAGAAGACAGTTCTCAAAACCCCCCGAATTCGATCGAAACGCTGAAATCTATCCGCAGAAGTTGACTGCCGTCATTGGTATGCCCTTAATATGTGGGTTCGGAATATCACGTAAGTAATTGTGAACGAAATATTCGGGGAAGTATGAAATATGCTTATTGTGCTGTAGGAATTCTTTTGTTTTGATGCGTGAATGATTTTTATCAAGGACGCCGAGGATTTGCGTTAATTTAATATTGAAATGGGATGGCGAGGTAGTTGAAATTTTGCGATCCGGTAGATAGAAGGAATTAAACACCAATGATTATCAACCATGCACCGTATAAATTGTGGGCCATGTTTTCAAAACTTTTTCGTTCGATATCCCTGAAATGAGTGCCGACAGTTGATAAGTTTCCCCATGATCACAAACCACGTTTTCCACTACATTTTCTTGACCAATCACGCATGGAGGATTTGCGGACTAATAGCAACGCAGCACGATGCACGTTGAAATCCGCTATTCTCACTAGTATTTCCGCCGAATATTAGCCGAATCCGTACATTGATCGGACCTATATCCCCCCTCCACCCCTACAGCCACATAATCTAACCGACCGTTTAACCGTGCCCTAGTAGCACACTGGAACACTTAGCCGTTCCCTGAGTGGTCTTCGAGTGTTCCAAAAGAAACACTCACCGAATCCCCTCTATATCATTTCGCAGGCATTAAGACTAATAAAAATAACACACACCTTTCTGCCACTCATAAACGTGTGAGCGGACCTACACCACCCATGTGAACTTCGTTTTATCGAACTACTTCGCATTATTGATGACCGCGCCAAAGGACTAATTTCAGCCATCTTGCTTAACTGGTTACATAGAAAATGAGCACTGAGGATTTCAGCGATTTCAGCGATTTGTACACGGGTTCGAGGCTGGGGGCCAAATCTACCCGGATCCAGTCAGTTTGTTCGTTTCGATGTCCGGCGGTTTTCTGTTGACCTGAAAGGCAGTCATTGAAAACGGGGTGTAGCACCGCTCTTGGGGGTTACAGAAAGTACCAAGAACAGAGTAAAATAATAATCTAGCAAAACAGGATAAATTATTAATTTAACGGTTTATTAAGTAGGTGGGAATCCAATAACACTTTGAGACGGTCTTTAGAAGAGCAGCTAACAATCTCTAGTGGTAGGTCGTTCCAGTAGTTGATAACCCTATAAGAGAAGAACTGTTGTCTTAGGAAGGTCCGAGGTCGAAGCTTATAGAGCTTCTTGTCGTGGCCTCTTCGACTGTTATCACTTACTAGGGTAAAGAATTGTTGCACAAGTCCTGTGCTAAAGAGAAAATGTGTAAGAATTAAGTCGCCGCGGAGTCTACGAAACTCAAGTGGATAAAGATCGAGAATTTCAAGGCGAGACTCGTAGGATAGATGCCGCAAGCCAGTGACCATTTTGGTGGCCACTCGCTGGACACGTTCAATGGCGAGTATGTCCTTCTTCAAACCGGTGTAGACGACTTGATTGGCATACTCGAGCAATGGTCTTATGTAGACTCTGTAAAGCGTGTGAAAGGCGCGCTTGTCAATCCGGGGGAAGGTTCGTTTGATCATCCCGAGAGTCATGAGACCCCTTTTTGCGGCCAGCTGGTGATGATAAGAGAAGGACAACCCAGACGATAGCCAGATCCCTAGGTCTTTTTTGAGGTCTACTTTCGTGATACCTACTACACTTTGTGCACCATGTATCACGAATAGGTTCCCAGAGTCTCCTCCGAGTGACATGTGCGCACACTTACTGTCGTTTAGAGGGAGACTCCAATCCTCTGACCAGCACTTAATACGATCAAGGTCAATCTGCAATGCACTGGGGTCACAGGCGTTCCAGATTTTTAAGTCGTCGGCATAAAGGAGAGCGTTGCTAGAGATCAAATCGGGGAGATCATTGATGTAAATAAGAAACAACAATGGACCAAGTACCGATCCTTGAGGGACCCCCACAGAGACTGGGGATGGAGACGAAAGGCCTGAACCGGTTTTTACTCTGAAAGTCCTGTTACCAAGAAAGGAGGTTATCCAGCGGAGAACTTCTCCTTGAATCCCATAGGCTTCTAGTTTGTGCAGCAGAGGACCGTGTGGGACACGGTCGAAGGCTTTGGCAAAGTCGAAGAAGATAGCGTCCGAGATATGACCATTGTCTTTGGCCTCTGTTAGGCTATCCATGAAGATTAACATATTAGTTATGCATGACCGCTCAGGAAGAAAGCCATGCTGGGTCGAAGAGAAGAGGTTATTTGAGAAGAAATGCTTAAAGATAGTGCGTTTTAACAGTCGCTCCATTATCTTGCATGGGATGCTGGTAAGGCTGATCGGTCGATAACTAGCAGGAGAATGACGATCGCCTGTTTTAAATATAGGTGAGACATTGGCCTCTTTCCATGCCTCCGGAAGAGTGCCTGTCCGAAGTGTCTGTTTAAACAGATCGAAGAGAGGCATCGCCAAACTGACGGCCGCTTCTTTGAGGATCCGGGGATGGATCTTGTCTGGTCCCATGGCACTATAAGGATTGATCTTAAGCAAGAGGTCCTGAACGTCAGACACAGAAAAGTCAGCTGTCAGGATGGGTTGTTGGAAGTGCCTCTGCGGGAGAATTGGATGCCAGTTTGGCAGATCCACATTGTAGACTGATGAGTAGTATTCCCTGAACATCTCGGCAACCACTTGGGGGTTGGAGGAGGTTTCCCCGTCGGGAAGCCGCAGAGAAAGCGCTGAGGGCTTAGTTTTTCTCTGGCGTCGTATATACTTGAAAAGAAAATTCTTATTCTCGTGAGCTATTTGTAGGATTTTCGACTGTACGTGTTGGGTGTGTTGCCGGATTTCCCGCTTGCACCTGTTTCGTACAGAGCGAAAGGCCTCTAGATCCTCTGGCCTATCCGTTAGCTTCTGTTTAGAGAATAGACGAGAACGTAATTCAAGAAGGCGGCGTATGTTCCGCGGAAGCGGTGCACGAGAGGAGAACTT
Source organism: Paragonimus westermani (assembly GCA_008508345.1). Lineage (NCBI taxonomy): Eukaryota > Metazoa > Platyhelminthes > Trematoda > Plagiorchiida > Troglotrematidae > Paragonimus > Paragonimus westermani. The sequence goes on from QNGE01002217.1 coordinate 95,517, forward strand.
CAATAGTTTTCGAGGAACAAATGCCTCATCGGCTTCGTGAATGGCAGCTTTAAAGGAAAGGTAGTTCAAGTTCACTGAGTCGGATGTGAGGCTGAGTGTGCTTAAGAACGTCCTTAGTGCGTTAAAGTCTGCGTTTTGGAAGTTTCGGAATGAAGTCTTTGTTACAGCGTTTTGGAGCCAGTAACAGATAAAGTCAAAGTTTAGTAGCATATGGTCACTATGCCCTAGCGGCGGTTTGATGACCACCCTATCTACCAGGTGAGCCTCGTTCGTAATGACCAGATCGAGCAAGGAGGGTGTCTGTCCTGGACGGTGCCTTGTAGGTAGATCGACATGCTGTGTCCAGGCTTTCTCATGGATCAACATTGCCAAGGATTTCGAGAACCCGCAGCCACAGTCCTCATGAGAAGCCGCCATAGAGTTGAGTTTGGGTGCGTTGAAGTCACCCATAATAAGAAGATGGGAGAAACGCTGGGCAGACGTGAGTCTGTCTAAGGTAGCAAGGATGGCTTCGTCGTCGGATGCACTGCATGACGGCGAGCGGTACACAACACCGGTAAGAAGCGTGTCACGTTTGCGAAGTTGGAGTTTAATCCAGAGCGTGTCGCATTTCTCTGGGAAGGTAAATTCCCCTACGACAGCTGGCACTGGGAGCTTCTGGCTTAGGAAAACGGCGCAGCCTCCCATGCGTCCACGGGAGGAGTCCGTCCGGTATAAAGAGTAACCAGGGACATGCAGTTCATTATCACTGATATCCGTGGAAAGCCAGGTCTCTGTTAATGCAAGAATGTGAGGGCTAGTGTCGTGGACCAGCTGTCTGATTTCCGGTAGTTTGTTCAGAAGGCTCAGACAGTTGGTGTACACGCACTTTAAGGCTACTTCTTCGTTTGGTTGGGTGCAAAAAGAGACAGAAGTGCACGAGGGAAAGCTTGGGAAAGTAGCCTCAGTAGTGAGGGGGGTTGTGCAACTGGCGGCGTAGTTCTGTGAGCCCTCTTGGGGGGTAGTGGCCGTTTCATCACAGCCTGGGCATAAGTGAGCGTCCCTGTTGGACGCTTCGTCCGCTTCTCTTGGCCCAAGGTCAGTGACGTTCGGACCGCTCTTGCTTTCAGAGCTTTCGGAGGGTGATTTGCGGTTTTGCACCCTCGAAAATTTGGATAAAGTTGTAGATGGGAAGAGAGTATAGGACGAAATGGCCCCGATGTAGCCGGGGGGAGAGCCATCGGAATGACACTTTTTTGGACCATTTTTGACGCAGGAGGGGATCCCAGCAGACTCACTGGGCTGTAAAGTTTAGGAATAAAAAATTTTTTTTGCGGCCGTTTTTTGTGTGAGATGATTGGGGGTCTAGAAGATTGGTGGTCCTTAGCACCTTTGGGATCTGTTTTACCGGCCCCCTGCATATCTACAGGCGCTTGACTTTCCAGTGAGATGGGGGCAGTGGCCTCTGAAGTGTGTGCTTGGGGTGGTTCGTCCGAGGACACCGGTGTCCCCTTGACATCAGGGATAAGGACCTTAACGCTAGCCTGGAGTTTGGGGTCAGCCTTGATGCATAACCTTGTTCTGGCAAGCTGAGAGCGCTTCTGCCGCTCCTGCAGTGAGCGATCTAGAGAGACTCCCCTGAGGTTTACGTGCTTTGTCTTTAGATCAACCATCTTTTCCAGTACTTCCTCCGCGCTAATCTTAGCGGGTAACGTCACAAGGAGTCCCAGTGACTTCTTGGTAGCTTTGGAGCGAAGTCTGCTGGCGGAAACCATTTTTGTAGACTCTGGAGAGAAACAAGCGTTTAGCACCGCTCTGGCTTGTTCCCCTGGAGAGAGTGTAGTCGGAAATCGTCCCCACAAAACAAGCCTCTTCTCCCGGAGTGCTCTGTCCTTCAAGCTCGTCGCAACTTCCTCAATTTGAGCCGTGGACAAAGCCACTGCCTTGCGAGCAGCTGCAGCGCCTGGAAGGGCCAGGGCAATGTACTCATTCAACGAGCTCAGTTCTGACTTCATGTCAGATAAAGTTCTCTGAGTATCATTCAGGGCTTTTTCTACCGTGGCTATCTGTGCACTTACATCTTTGGACGCCTTATAGCCACACTTGCACGCGCCTGACTTCTGCTTGTTCGGGGTGGCGAGTAGAGGATCTAACGTGGCCTCCAGTGAGGTGCAGCTATCTCGGAAGAGACAGCTCATACAGATAAATGGCCTCTTTGAAGAAGTGAGCAAGGCGCACTGGTCCTCTCTGAGGCCAGTACACTTAAAGTGGTACCAGTGTAGGCACGTCTGGCACTGCATACCGTTCTGAACAGTCATGCGGCAGCCGAAACGACCACAAGCACTCGATACCTCTGATCCATCGATGCTGCTGGATCTTGTGCGTGTCATTGTGTTATGGTCTGTGAGTAAATATGACAGTTGTTAATGGAAAGGAAACACGATGCTAGAAAATAATACGGATACTATCGAGGACAAAAAAGATAATACACAATTAATACGGATAATATCGAAAACGAATAATACAATACTCAATGAGTTATGCTATTCGACAAGGAATAGCAGTGATCGTGTATAATTTTTTGGTGCACCGGGCACCAAGATAGCAAAAATATGAATAGACAATGACACCAAGGAAATTTAAACCAGATTTCGAGTTACCCGCCAAAAGGCGAGGAGTCGTAAATATCAAGGGGTATTTCGCGTGCTAACGTTTACACTTTGGCTGAAGTAGCGCCCGGTAGCGATCTGGAAGTAGCTGTAAGACACCCACGGCTTTTGTGACAGAGGAGGACGAACTGATTCCTCCCGTTTTGCAACAATTTCAGGGTAAACGATATTTTCTGTGTGAACTTAAAAATCCAGTCGAACGTCCACTTGCAACCACTTCGGTCTTGGAAAGTGTCATGGGAGGAGTTGCATGCCCTACGGCTGGAAGTGTATGCACTGCAATTCCAACGTGCAGCTCCCGGTACGTCATCCACCGCGCACTTCCCCGTGCGATACTCCATGCAGTCCATAGGGGGCATGCAACTGCTGAATATGAAGCTGGAAGAATCAGAAGTATGTACCCAGCTGGTATGTTCAACTTTTCCCACTCACAGTACGCAGGTGAACTTTCTCGGTGGTTTCGGCAGCACATCCATGGGTGAATGCACTCGCAATGTTACGAGAACATCATCAACGGATGACGTGGCGAAAACCGTAAACTGAAGAGGAGCAAACAAACGCGTCTCCATTGCCTCCTCACCGTTGGCTGCAGCCATCGTTGGTATGTCCGATCACCAAGTCACCACCTGTTAAATGTAGAATCCATCATGAAGAAGGCTTACCCCGGCGTACCGCACACGGACGTCAAGGGAACCATTGAAGGGTAGATTCAGAAGGCCTGATTGCGGGCAACGTAAAAGGCCGACGATCTCGCTACCGACCTCTTTGCACTGTGATTCTAATTATGTACTCGTCAAAGTTATACAGATATTGCCGTAAAAATGGCGCTTAATAAAACGTACGATTATTTATGTGCCTTCCACATCGTTTGTCGTGAATTGTAACATCGCGTCGTTGTTATTGTACGAGATTAGATTTAAGTTTAACGCTACTGAGTTCCGTGGGAAAATAGATAATGGGTGGCATGCGGAAAGATCGATTAATGGGGCTGCGCGCATTGTTTCTCCCACAGTTCCCTAAGCGTTAACAAAGTGTCTAGTTAAAACATTAAGGGATCACTCGGGGAACGCTCAGAGAACACTCAAGGAACGGTCGTGCTACTAGGGTGGCCTTTTCGCAAATTGTATCGAAATGAAAAGAAGTGCGCAGGACAGAGTAGTAACATTTATTGAAATTAACTATTTATAGATTTACGAAATGCTGAATGTTAATGGGCATCTAGGTTGAAAGCGTCCGCTTCGTCTAGGTCCACGATCACTTCTCCCGCATAAGTAAGTTTGCCACCATGTTAGCGCAAGCTTACCAGGCTGATGTCCTCACTGTTTTGTGTGGACGATTGTGAAATGTCATGAGAACGACAGAGTAGCGAACAAGACTTGTTTTCCGTGTTTGATCATCTGGCTAATTACAACACAATAAATATGAAAACAGTGACTAATGTGAATCAGATAAACGGCCAATATAGGTTAAGTACGACATGTTTGTTATCAGTTATGTGATCACCGTTCCAAATCATGGGCTTGATTGATTGTGGGCCAGGGGAGGTTAAGTGCCCGCACGAACTTCTTCTGAGCGCAGAGGTGAGGGTTACGCAGTCGGATGCTGATGGCTTCGGCAACGGTCAACATTCGAAATCTCACCACTTTTGATCGATTCCTTGGCACTCGGTAGACAATCCGAAAAGCATCTTTCTTACTGACAGAATGATTGGAGTCGGTCAAGTGAGCAACAATCGCGCTTGAAACCGTTTTAGTCACACCACTGTTCAACCACGCAGGATGGTGTTCACGCACTCTGTCCGACAATCGCCTTGTAGTACGACCAATATATGATGCTCGACACGAGCAAACAAATGAGTACACACAAAAATTGGTTGTAAAACATGGAAGTTTGTCTTTGAGTTGTGACATGATAACGGGCGTTGAACGGAAACTGATACACAATTGAGCGGCAAGGTAGGTTGTTTCGACTGACTTTCTGAGCTTTCTGGAGATAACTTCGGCCATAGGATCTCCCTTGAAAGGA
>QNGE01002217.1:101322-122485 GCA_008508345.1 Paragonimus westermani
GCATCATCCGGTGTGGCCAACTCGGGGCTTGTCAAAATCTTGCTCGTCTTCTATCGCTGCACACCTCGTGGAATCCAACCACTCAATCGACCTCAATGACTCATTTCGTCCTATCTAACGCGCACCGGGTTTACAATCAAAACATGTCAAAGAGCGCCTACGGGCAGTCGCGGAAGACATGGCCATCCGTTTACTCTCCTCCCACTATGTATTCAAAAACGTTTCGTGAAAACACTGAATCTTCCATGGCCCGGTGTTCACGTCCGGACCACTATCTTAACAGTCATCAATAATTTGTACATTTGACCTGATCCTTCTGAAACTGATAATGCACCGTTCGATCCCTTACTGTACCTTTTCCCACACTTGATTTATTCATATAAATGTGTTGTAATTAGCCTGATGATGAATCACTGAGAACAAGCTTGTTCGCTACACGTTTCTCCTAATGTCTATACCGGGTATTTCTTGCAACTCCATAAGAGAAGAACTGTTGTCTTACGAAGGTTCGAGGTGGAAGCTTATAGAGCTTCTTGTCGTGACCTCTTTGACTGTTATCCATTACCAGGGTGAAGAACTGCTGCGCGAGTTCCATGCTAAAGAGAATGTGTGTAAGGATTAAATCGCCGCTGAGTCTTCGAAACGCAAGTGGATAAAGATCAAGAATTTCGAGGCGAGACTTGTAGAAGGGATGCTGGAATCCAGTGACCATGTTGGTGACTAATCGTTGGACACGTTCAATGGCGAGTATGTCCTTCTCCAAACCGGTGTAGACAACTTGATTGGCATACACGAGCAATGATCTTATGTAGACTCCTTGAAGTGCGTGGAAGACCTGCCTGTTTATGCGGGGGAAGGCACTTTTTATCATCTCAACGGTCACAAATCCCCCTCGGCGGCCAGCTGGTGGTGATAAGAGAAGGATAAACCGGACGAAAGCCAAATTCCTAGGTCTTTTTTGGGGTCAACTTTCCCGATATTTATTACACTTTGTGCAGCGTGTATCACGAATGGGTTCCAGGAGTCTCCTCCGAGTGACATGTGCGCACACTTGCTGTCTGACCAGCAGTTAATACTGTTAAGGTCACCCTGCATTACATTGGGGTCAAACGCATTCCAGATTTCAAGTCATCAGCATAAAGGAAGGCGTTGTTCGAGATCAGTTCGGGGAGATCATTGATGTAGATCATAAACAACAATGGACCAAGTGCCGATCCTTGAGGGACTCCCACAGAGACAGGAGATGGCGACGGAAAGCCTGAACCGGTTTTTACTCTGAAAGTCCTGTTACCAAGAAAGTAAGTTATCCAGCGGAGAACCTCTCCTTGGATCCCATAAGCCGCTAGCTTGTGCACCAGAGGACCGTGTGGAACACGGTCGAAGGCTTGGGCAAAGTCGAAGAAAATAGCATCCGAGGTGTGACCATTGTCTTTGGCTTCCGTTAGGTTATCTATGGAGATCAACATATTAATTATGCATGACCGATCGGGAAGAAAGTCATGCTGGGTCGAAGAGAAAAGGTTATTGGAGAAGAGATGCTTAAAGATGGTGCGTTTTAACAGTCTCTCCATTATCCTGCATGGGATGCTGGTGAGGTTGATCGGCCAACAACTAGCAGGAGAGTGACGATCGCCTGTTTTAAATATAGGTGAGACAGTGGGCTCTTTTCATGCCTCCGGAAGAGTGTCTGTCCGAAGGGTCTGTTTAAAGAGGGGCACCGAAACCGAGGGCCGCTTCTTTGAGGATCCGTGGATGTATCCTGTCTGGTCCCGTGGCACTATAAGGATTGATCTTAAGCAAGACGTCCTGTACATCGGACACAGAAAAGTCAGCTGTCAGATGGGGGTGCTGGAAGTGTCTCTGTACGAATATGATCCAGGGCTTTCTCTACCGTGTCTATCTGTGCGCTTACATCTTTGGACGCCTTGTATCCACACTTGCGCGCGTCTGATTTCTGCTCGCTCGGGGTCGCAAGCAGAGGATCCAACGTGGCCTTCAGTTGGGTGCAGCTTTCTCGAAAGAGACAGCTCATACAAATAAATGGCCTTTTCGAAGAAGTGAGCAGGGCGTACTGGTCCTCCCTGAGGCCAGTACACTCAAAGTGGTACCATTGTTGGTACATCTGGCATTGCATATCATCCTGAACGGCCTTTAGGCAGCCAAAACGACCGCAAGCACTCGATACCTCCGGTCCACCAGTGCCACTGGATCTTGTGCGTGTCATTGTGCTATGGTCTGTGAGTAAAGATGAGTTGTTAATGAAAAGGAAACACGAGGTTACAAAATAGTACGGATACTATCGAACACGAATAATACGATACTCAATTATTTCTGCTGTTCGATAACAAATGACAATGATCGTATATAACTTTTTGATGCACTGGGCACCAAAATATCAAGAATATGAATGCACGATGACAGCGATGAATTTTATGCCAGATTTCGAATTATTTGCGTGAGCAATTGGCGAAGTCCAGTCAAGAGGTCCGTACATTTCGCGACATATTCATATTTTCTCCTGACCCGACAAAATTCTCCACTTATTTTTCTGGGAGTATCTACATGGAATGGTGAAGAAATTCCTCGATTGTTCAACTGCTGCATCCGTAAAGCACGTTTTTTGTATGATCATGACCAAAAAATCAGTGCTCACCTTGTGGAGTGCAAATAATTGATTTATTATCCATTTTGATCGATGGAAATTAACCGCAGGAAGTGAATTCTGCAATCAGACCGCGATAAAATGATAAATCAATGAATACCAGGAGGTTTTTCAGTGGTGCAGCCCAGAAAATTGAAGGTCATCGATTTCCATGACACGATGCATTAAGAGAGTTAAAAACCGTACATCGGTTTATCTATCATTCGGCGCCGAGTTCGAAATTAGGGATAGTATGTGTTGTGACGATATAAATGTGGAATCTAGCGAAGAATTTTCTCAGGTGTGATTACTATTTCACCAATGTTATCGTGTATTCCTTTTTAGGTTATGAAATATTTACAGGGCTTTAAAGATGTTTTTAACGGTCGCGAATTTGCTAGCTTCAGCGAGTTCAAAAGTTGCTTAGATAAGTACATGAAGGATCACAGTGTTCTGTACATGCTCGGTTCAAGCAAGAAATCAGGCAGTGAACGCTTGAAATATGATCATGTGAGTGTGATTGCTGTTGAGTTGACGTGGTAGATGGCGTTCCGCCGTATAAAACACAAGCGACGTAAGAGCGAAAGCCGTGGAGTACGACGTGTTCAGTAAGTTGATTTCACATACTCCCCATTGCACAGTCCCCGTGATACATGCTGCCAATCACGCTTTGACGTGGTTAAGAGAAATACCGCGTTGGTTGTCAGCTCTTTCACACTGAAGCACGACCACGACATAACTGCTTTGCTGTACGATGCACATCCAAGGATTCGTCGGCTCACAGACAGTGAAGTGAACGACTCGAGACATCTTTTTGGGTACAACACGCCAACTGCTGAATTGAAGCAGTATGCCGCGGATGTTTGTGGCAAGTGTGTAACTACCATGGATATTTGCAACATCCGTCATCGGTTGAAACCGCCAGTGATAAGTAAGTATGTTAGTATGCACTAATGTAGCGGAAAATCTGCCACCATTCCTGCATCATATGGAGGAAAACGGCGTGCTGCGTGTCATCAGAGACGACAACAATAGGAACACGCGTATATATCTCGCACGTAGGGAGCATGTGCAGTTATTCAGATGGTTCTCTGATGTGGAAAACGTCAATGCCACTCATGGGACCAACCGCCACAAGTAGGTCCTCCACCACTCCATATTCGCCGCTCTAGCCTGAAGCTGTATCAGTCACTCGGTACAGACGGCATGGGCCATGGATGGCCCATGATGTACGCCTTTGTACGAAGTGAGAAATACGCATTCCTGCGTCATTTGTTTGAAACATTTCGGGAGGTGGTGGAAGAACACATACGTGTCGGAACTTTTGTGATGGAAAAAATTGCTCCTAAATGCGAACAGCACGAGTGGTCTTTGGGTGCGATATTATGTTATGTTACTTCCATGTTCGGGATGCTGTGAGAAAACATGTAAGTCAATGTAATGAACCTTATAATCACCATTGAGACGAATTCCTTCAGAAGCCAATATTTGTTTCAACGCATAGCTGCTTGCAGCAACTCTGAACAGTGAGTGATCACCTTTGTTTATTCATTTTCAAGGTTTAACCGGGATGTTACAATGATGCGGCGAACAGACCCCAGTTAATGAACTACCTCTTGTGCAACTGGCTACATATAATGCCACAGTGGGCCATTCATGCACAGTCGGATGTTGTTCACTTCGAAACTCGAACAAACTACCGTCTGGAGATTGGGAATGGGCGACTAAAGAAGTGCGCTTATCCCAGAGATCACCCAGCCACGGCCATTAGTAAAATTTGGTCCCACGGCGAGCGGCTAATGCGGCAGTTTGAAATGCAATGTACCTACAGTTGCGACCGCCGGGAGGTGGTCAGCGTAGACGTGTACGCCAAGTATATACTCTTTCGAGTGAAAACGTTCGCCACTCACCTGGTGTTAGAGTACTTTAATGGGCGTGCTCCCCTGCTGCACATCTAACGACTGGACGAGTTCAAGGTTATCGTACTTGAGTTAGCATCAATTGGTATCTTCGAGTGAGTCATGAGGGCACACAGTGCACAGTGATAATCTCATACTGATGGTGTTGTACAACAGTGCGTCAACTGTAGTTCACATGTACCTTCTTATTTTTCATTACAACAAGTCGAGAATGTGCCGAAATCGACAGACGTACAAGAATTCAACACAACGGCCATCGAAGAGGACAGTCAACCGTTGGAAGCAGCGAGGCCTGTTAAGAGTGGACTCCACTGATTGGTCTGAAGATGGTATTCGGACGGATTATTCCCGATAATGCTGTACACGTACATGTTATCTCACGAATTTGCAGATTTCTCTGTTATCATTATAGCAAAGCAGCTTACGCCCGATTAAAGTGATCAGTAAATACGGCAAACAGATCACGTCGACTTGCCACCGCGCTGTGTTTGGTAGCCATCAGCTGCTGCCTTATCTACTCGCCCACGGTGCCCCCAAATTTCAGCGGTTGGGATGATCATGAACACCGGCACTTATCAACTGCCCGCATCCATTTCGCGAGATATCCAACGCACAGGTTCATGGGAAATGATTTTCTCCTTATGCTGTGAACGTTTATCAATCATTCGCCGCTAACTCAGTTTTTACTAAGCCACAAAACTTCAGCTATCTCGTCAACTTATTCCAATAATAAATTAACGCCATTTCTCGGCTTTCTTGATAGAAAATCTTTTACACATTAAAACAAAAATATTTCCTAAAGCACAATGGGCATGTTTCTCACTTTTCAGAATAGTCCGTCCACCACCATCCAGACAATATTTTAAACTCACATGTTGACTAACTGCCAACGACAGCAATCACTTCCCTTGGATAGTTCTCAGCCTCGAAGCCCGAAACGTGGCGCAGAACCTTGGAATGCGCTGTGAAACTTACGCAGTCAAATCTTTACATCATTCGGTTTCTGGTGGCCCTCTGCAAAAAGAACCGTGAGATTTCATGTCGCCGAGTTGCATCTGTCGTGATGGAACTAATCTGGCAGATATGATACCGTGCCGTATAATAGAGTCTTCCGCACTTGAAACGTCCATGTCGTCGGAAGATCTCGCAGCCCAGTCGATCGTGCGTCATTCACTGAAGCTACTCGAGGGACGCCATGAGGTCCCTCCTCTGTGATAAGGAGTCAATGTATGAAGTGAATAACTACGCACTGGCATCAGGAAGATCGTCATGCCTGCGCAAAAGATTTTCACGGGACGAAACCTTGCGTTTGCAATACAGCGCACTTGTCGGGCTGACAGTCGGAGTGATGAAGGTCACGTGGAAGTAGTTCTTGAATATCACCTTGAGCCGGGTTACCCCGGTGCGGTGGCACCTACTACATTATTCCGTGGTGAACCCTGGAAAACCGGACAAACAACAGATTATCTCTGGTTGTACGGCCAATTTTAAGGGTTACTCACCGATCGGTAGGTATTTTCAAAGGCCGGACATGGCAGTTAAGCTAGTAGGCGTGTTACTTAGATTTCGTGCAAAACCTACTGCCATTGTTGCAGATAATGAGGCGATGTATTTGCATGTGACAATATCCAAGAAGGATCGTGGATTGTTCCGCTCTCTTCAGTTGGTGGATGGCAATTTGGACGCTCACCCTACGGAGTGTGAGGTGACAGCGCATCCATCGGAAGCTAAATCTTTTCTGTTCTTCGCCCACTTCGCCCAACGACAAATAGCGGACGATTATGGCCACCTTTTTGTCAACGCAACAAGAGGGCAGTGGAGAATAATTTCTACGTTGATGATTGTCTCATGTCACCGCAGGCTGTTGATTCTGCCGATCGGCTTGTAAAGCAAGCTTGTTGTTAGCCACTGAAAGAGGGACTTTGGTTGGAGAAGTGGGACTCGAGCGATGGAGAAGCGTTGAACATCATCTTCGTCACAGCTTGATTCGTTTGCAATGAGTTTCTTCCTGCCAGACAAGCCAACTATCAGAAGAAGCTTGGTAACATGCTTACCCACTTTGCGCGACACGTTATTGTTCGTAATGCTGCCGTCGCTGCGTGGGAAAGCTTACTGCGAGCGCTGTGCCGAGGAGGTTTGGGTTGGGACGAACCCGTTAATACTGATAGCCGACGTAGAGGGGAATACCGGGACATTTGGCTGCTCAGTCCAATCGGAATGTATGTATCCCGCTATACTCGACCTGGTAGAACTGTCGTTCCGGGGAAGAGGAACTACGTATCTTTTGTGAAGCATCGGAAGTCGGTTAGGGCGCCGTGACTTCTGCTTGCTTCTGTATAGCTAACGTAAAGCAGTGCTCGTCACTGTTGTCTGCCAAGGCCAGACTAGGTCCACTAGAAGCTACTTCTATTCCCTAATCGGAAGTGTTTGCAGTTGTAATGGCGGTTCGTGTTTACCAACTTCTGATCACCAGATTGGAGACAATGTTCGGACGTGTATATTTCTGGAAACTCATTGCCAATGTCTCTATTAGGTTTAGTACGCCCGTTGCAAATCTGGCAACTGCCGTGTGCAATACATTACCTTGGCACTGGCAACATGTGAGGTCGGGAGACAACGCGGCAGACGGCGCTTCTCGTGGGGTACCAACCAGAAAGGTATAGAGGCTTGGTTTTAAGGTCCTGCATTTTTAGCACAACCGGCTATGGCCTGGCTTGGAACGTCTGCCACCGCAGTTGAACCCATCGGGGTAGAAATAAAGCGACCATCGTCGCAGGTGAGCGTGATTACACTTGACGAGGTCTTTGTCTTGGATGCTCGCTTTCCCGAGTTTGATACTGTGACTTAATTGTACAGATTCCAGTCACATTGACTTTCACAGAGCAACGAGGGAATGCTGTTACGGTTGATGGAGGTCACTTGGAACCGAGCAAAATTATGTATGCCTAGAAAAATATCCGTTTGTTCGTGAGGAAGGCTTTCCAATGAATTGTTCCTGCTGGTGAGATTGCAGGTGTCGTGACAAACGAATCAATTGTTGGAGAGAAGTCCGCTTCCTAAGTTGGACCCCACTCTGGTTGACGGGGTATTGGAGGTAGATCGACGGGTGGTTCTGGCTAACGTGTAGTTTCAGCTGAAATTTCCAATAGTTGTTCCCAAACATCATCTTGTGACAGACCTGACTCTCAGTCACTATCACACACTCGAGTGGCACTGTAACGTGCCGCACGTCCTTTTGTTGACCAGGCGGTAATCTTGGATTATTCAATGTACATCCACCGCCAAGCGCGTTATCACAGCGTGCTCCCACTATATTTGTGTGAACTCAACTGTAGACAAACAACCTGTAGCTGCCCTACCACCCATACGAATAAAAGCCAGTTGACTACTGTTCTTGAACTTTGATCCGGCTCATTTTGCCCCAACAGTGTGGAGGAGGGTGGTGTTGGGGAGAAGAAAAATGGTTGTGTTTGAGCCTGCTCTTAATCAAGAGCTGCACACCTCATGGTCGCACATTTTAGAAGTACGGATTCGTTTCCTGCAGTTGCGTTGCGTTTCATCGGAAAACGAAGTCGCCCGACCAACGTTTGTAAAGACAACGGATCCAACATTATCACAGCGGACAAGGAACTTGACTGATGGACCAGTAGTTTAGATAATTACTCTATCAACGACAAATTACCACAAAGGCACACATAGTGGCAGTATAATCTGCCCTATGGCAGCCATCGGAGAGATGTGTGTGAGTGACCTATACGGCCGATATGGTCCATCCACGGGTTGGTTGGTAATGCGGCATAGTGCGAACTGCTTTATTGGGAACAAAGTCCGAGGAAATAATGCTAAATGTCAGATGTGTGTGCCATTTGGAGGAAGGAATGGCCCAGTCAGGATGAGTGAAATCGGCGCCTAGTTAGCACTGAGGGTGCAAGGAGGGAGACATGGGGATTGTTTTGTGCCTGAAAGTACTCTTCAGTGTCAGATACTCTGGAAGCTCAAATATCGAGAGTGATGGAGAACGGCTTCCGCTGCACTTCAGATATTTAGGTTTGGCGTCGCATCTCAAGCCTGAAGTACTTTAGGTTTGAGGTCTGTTGATCCGGTAGCTAGTAAGGTTGGGAACCAGAGCTTGTCGGAACCGACTTTTTACAGGCACTCTTTGGTCGCGTTCGACTGTTGTCGCCCGGTGTACGGAATTTTGAGGTTCGGTGATGTGAAACTCTGACCCAATCATACCCCTCCCAAGAACTTACGCTTACCTCCATTTCTCAGTGATGGTCAGACTTTAACCAAGACGTTTTAGTTCTATCGCATCAGTTTGTTAATTATGGGTGGAGGGTGCGTCAACTTTTTGGGGAGGCTGTTAATAGCGACACGTTCCGTCTGGGTTAAATCCGGCGGACATAGCTTCGCGATGCTTGTTCTCGGAAAATGCACACGTGGCTGAATGACCCGACCTTTCTGTGAAGACCTGGTTATTCGTTGCCATCCGACATGCTACCCGAACAGCTTCAAGATGGAGAATTGGAGTTAGGGGGGTACCGGTATTGGTCAGTTTTAGCTGGATGACACGCTACTTGAAGCTTGTTGCACGTATTCATACTGGAACACCTTACTTCATGCGACATTATATTTAATAGGTTTCAAGAGAGTGTCCATTATGCTGGGTTTCATGAGTGAGCTGGAGCTAGACCAGGCGTGTGAAATCAACTTTCGATTGCCGCAGCAAGATTCCCTTAGCTAGAACCGTGCAGAACACTTTGAATACCGATGTGGTACGCTAACTCGAATAAACCTCGCCATAATAAATGTTATCTTGCTTCTCGGTGGAGAGGTCTCAAACTGGCTATCCCATGGTAGTTGGGTGATGATAGTGCTGCCCCGTGTGGTTTTTACGGATATAGCTGTCCAACGCTATCATGTGATTGAATGTCACGTGGTAGATAGTTACGTTTTATCGCCCATCCGAAGATGGATTTGGACTATCAAGTGCATGGCCAGTATGCGTCGCGTGTTGCCAAAATATATGAGATGCAAAATGTTGTCAGCAAAGCCGTGCCAACAAGTGACGACTGCGCTTCCCATTGGTCGTAAAACTGCTTGGGGAGGCACGTTTACAGCGTGTGGAGTGCATTGGACCTTTGGAGGTTCGAACTGACATGAATATTCATGAAAGTTATGGCTCTCTGGATCGATTGTCAGCAGTTCAAGCTTACACCGAGTTATTTATCATATAAATGCCCCTCTCAGTGCCCAACGACAGGGAACAAAAACAATTTTCGAAACGGTTGATAAGAAGGCGCTCGTGAAAACTGGATTCAACGTGGTACTATGTCAAAAACTGTACAGGAAACTTGAATCTGTCCCCTCAAATGTGAAGAGGTTATAGAAACTGAACAAAGGATGCGCTCCTAAGGCAAACTCGACAACCAGGCACCGCTGAACAATAAAGGACGACAAAACGGAATTAGGTTCACTCAAACAAATGGTCATTGTTTGAGTCGCAGCAAGACGGCTGTTCGCGCATCGAGAAGGCGTGGGAACTATAAGTTACACAAGAAACATTATGGAGGGAATATATTCCATTTTAACACTTAAAAATTTACGGGGCTCGCGACGAATAACAGTAAGGGAAACGGTAGCAGTAGCTGATGGAGGAGTAAAGATGATTAATGCTGTTTATTCAGGAGAGACGACAAAACGTAGAGCCACCTTTGAAAACAATCAAACAAGGATTGGCAATCTCGAAAATAATAGAAGAGACCTCACCAAAATCGACGTGGTTGTGATTGTTCTTGTTTACGGACATGAGGTACAATCGTAAGCAGCACAATTGGTGTCAGCTGACTCTTCTCTAGAGGTTTCAACTGAGGTTCATAAGCCAACAAGGTGTGCCAGAAGTTATGCATTGCAAAAACGGTTCCAACTCTTTCTGCGCGAAATCAGAGTGGAGGGGGAATTACTTGCCTTCGATCGGGACTAAATCCATCGGACTTGTGGTTCGTGGTATCCGTCGGTATTTTAGTTACCCGTTGCTGGTTACTGAGGTGAAGCATGAGAGCGCATGATTTGGGCAGTTTGATGGGTCACGGATGCTGCCGTTGGGCAACGGGTGACGTCGGACCGCGCTTCACATCTTCTTAATAGAGAATAAGAAAACCCTGAAAGATAGGCCTTTGACCCTTTTACGATTACCCGGGCGGTCTCTCTGTTTTAGGATCAAGCTTATTGCTTGTGGAACCAAATCCATCCCTGTCGCTCACATGAACCACACTGCTCGAAAGGTACACAAAGGGACAATACCTGGCTAATGTGTTTCTGAGGCGTCGAACAAGTGACTACCTACCCTCCATCCAGGCGTAACATGAGTAGACCGAAGTTGAACGAAACGTGAACGGCGGTCAACCTGTCCTAGCGACTGGAGCCCCTCCACCCTTAAGGCTCAAGACCGTTCTAGGTAGAATAGTAGAGAATGCCGAAAATCACTTCCGCGGTATGCTGTGAATAACACACACCACACGATAAAGATAAACATATAATCCATAGGGCTTCTCAAATGAGCGGAAGATAGTAGCGATAACGGAGATCAAAATTCATGGGCTAGGCCACGGCGTACATTCAGTCCGCAGCTACACGAGTGCTGATAACTCAAGCCGTTTTCAGTGACCGGTGTTAAAGTAGCTGTTATGTCAGCGAGTTGTTGAAGAGATCACTTATTTTTATATTTAATCACGCGACTCGAATCAATGAGACAAACGAGTCTTGCATGGCGGAGTCATATGGATGATTGCGCTTACACGTCGTACGCAACTCGGTCAGTCCGTCGTAGCATGTGACCTACTGTCCAGTTCTCAGCATTACCACGGTAGTCATTCGCGGATGCGAGCTGACCCAATGAGAACGTACGGTTGATATCACCGCAACGGAGGATGAACTGCTGCTGCATGTCTGTTTCACACAGATGATAGTCGTGGAGCCAGGATTTTGTTTGACGGCTGTCCACCTAACAGTAGCTGCCCGCGTTGAGTGATTGAGGACAGTCAGTAGTTTGATAGAAAATCAGTAACCAAGTTGATCGCTTTTTCTCTTACACTTGAAATCTCGTTAGTGATCGCATTTCTTGTTTGCAAATGTCGACACGACCATTCAAATTGCACGTCCGACAGATCACTCCTTCCACGAACGCCACTGTCGAATTATTAAAAACTTTTGGTACCGTTTGTCTGTCCGAAGGCGTTCTCAAGCTATTTGTTCAAACTCACATCTGACCTGTGCACATTTGTTTGTGTTTCTTGGTTCCGCTCGTGCTTCAACGCGTCACTAGGGCAAGATTGTTGCATTTGGTCGTATCCACACAAACCGCTGATATCTGAACTTGTAAAGTCGTTGGGTTCTGTATCAAGGTTTGCTGTGTCTCCTTCAGTTTATGTTTAACAATCTCGTTGTTCCTTAGTATCTTGTTAACACGGAACCTTTCTTCACGACTTCCCTCCTTTTTGAATCTGAATCGGTTGTTTAGAGAGCTTATATATATGGGCGCTCCTTACATTACAAACGCGGCTATTCTGGATCCGGCCTGCCGACAGACGTTGCGGTTAGATTGAGCCTAGTTCTGTGAACCCCTAAACGTCCGGGATTAACAATAATACCGTTGTAACCACCTGGAAATACCCCGGTCTGCCTGCTGTACGATATGTAAAATCCTTCCTAAAATCTTAGCTCACACTGAACATAGGACCTGAAGGATCTATGCCTGCCGTCTGCCTGATGCATGCGATCGCGTTTGTTCGTTTGCATGCTTGTCAGCGTATGCGCGCCAAACGCGCCGTACACCTTTTCCGGCTTGCTCGTGCGCTCGGCGGTCGGATCTTCAGCCTTCCTAGCTATTTTGTGTATCGGTGTCGTCTAGCGCTGATCGACACCACTTGGAATTATCGCATAATACATTTCCGGTCTTCGCAATCACCTGTATTTTTATTTCGCGTCGGGGATTTTTGCGCATACCTGAGAAAACGTTAATTTAGCGCACGTACGCACTTAACCATGGCATCATAATCGAATCATGTTTTGAATATTTGAGATCGTTGTTTTATCGCTGCACGTCGCCTAACGTCCTCGTGGAAGATCGCAAAGTAAGAGCTCTGCGTTCATTTGGGAACTACAGCCCCAACACCATTCCAACTAGATTCCGTTGGTACTCGTCTGCCCCACTATCTATGAAAGAAGGGGTAAGAGACAGAAATGATAAAAACCCCGCATTTGCAACCACAGGTTTTCTGATTCACTCCACCCCATATAATACGCACGTTATTGAATCGTTCGCCAACGATCCAAGTTCACACAGAGTTACGCGTAATCTGTTGATCCAGTAAATGCCTCTCAATATTCAACGACAGAGAATCTATCTTCGAAACGGTTAACGAGAAGGCGCTCGTAATAACTGGATTTAATACGGTACTAATTGAATCAATGTACAAGAAAATTGTCTCTCTCCTCGAATGTGAAAATCCTCAGAAATCAAAGAAAGTGCCCGAACAACAAATTAACAACCAGGCACCGATCAACAATGGTGGACGATGCGACGTGTTGAGCTCACTCAAACAAATGGTCAGAGCAAAGNTGAGCCTCGTTCGTAATGACCAGATCGAGCAAGGAGGGTGTCTGCCCTGGACGGTGTCTTGTAGGTAGGTCGACATGCTGTGTCCAGGCTTTCTCATGGATCAACATTGTCAAGGGTTTCGAGAACCCGCAGCCACAGTTCTCATGAGAAGCCGCCATAGATTTGAGTTTGGGCGCGTTGAAGTCACCCATAATAAGAAGATGGGAGAAACGCCGGGTAGACGTGAGTCTGTCTAGGGTAGCTAGAATAGCCTCGTCGTCGGATGCACTGCATGACGGCTAACAGTACATAACGCCGGCAAGAAGCCTCTCACTTCTGCGAAGTTGGAGTTTGATTCAGAGTGTGTCGCATTTCTCTGGGAAGGTAAATTCCCCAACGACAACTGGCACTGGGAGCTTCTGGCTTAGGAAAACGGCGCAGCCTCCCATGCGTCTAGGGGAGAAGTTCGTCCTGTACAAAGAGCATCCAGGGACATGCAGTTCATCATCACTGATATCCATGGAAAGCCAGGTCCCTGTTAAAGCAAGAATGTGAGGGTTAATGTCGTGGACCAGCTGTCTGATTTCTGGTAGTTTGTTCAGAAGGCTCCGTCATTTGGTGTACACGCACTTTTGAGCTATTTCCTCGTTTGACTGGGTGCAAAAAGAGGGAACTACGCAAGGAAGAGCTTGAGAAATTAAAATCAGTAGTGAGTGGGGGTGCGTGACTGGCGGCATAGTTTTGTGAGCCCTCTTGGGTGGTGGTGGCCGGTTCATGAAAGCCTGAGCATGAGTGAGCGTCCCTTTGGACGCTTCGTCCGCGTCTGTTGTCCCAAGGTCGATGATATTCTGACCGCTCTTGCTTTCAGAGCTTCTGGAGGGTGATTTGCAGTTTTTCACCCTCAAAAATTTGGAAGGGGCTGTAGATTAGAAGAGAATAAAGGACGAAATGACCCCGATCCAGCCAAAGAGAGAGCCGCCGGAATGAGACAAGTTTGGGCCATTTTGGATACAGAGGGAGATCCCAGCAGACTCAATGGACTGCAAGGCTTAGGGATAAAATATGTCCCAACGGAAGTTTTTTGAGGTGATATGATTGGAGGTCTATAAGAGTGATGGTCCCTAACACCTTTTGGATCTGCTCTTCCGGCTCCTTGCATATCCACGGGCGCTTGACCTTCCAAGGGAATGGGCAGTAGCCTCTGATGTGGGTGCCTGGGGTGAGCGATCCGAAGACACTGGTCCCCCTTGTGAACATGGACAAGGACTTTCACGCTAGCCTGGAGTTTTGGGTCAGCCTTGATGCATAACCTTGTTGTAGCAAGCTGAGAGCGCTTCTGTCGCTCCTGCAGTGAGCGATCTCGCAAGACTCTCCTGAGGTTAACGTGGCTTCTTTTTAGTTCAGCTGCTTTTTCCTGTACTTCATCCGCGCTAATATTTGCGGGCAACGTCACAAGGAGTCCCAGTGACTTCCTGGTCGTTTTGGAACGAAGTCAGCTGGCAGAAATCATTTCTGCAGACTCCGGAGGGAAACAAGCGTTTAGTACCGCTCTGACTAGTTCCCCTGGAGAGAGTGTGGTAGGAAGCCGCCCCACAAAACAAGTCTCCTATTCCGGAGTGTTCCATCATTCAAGCTCGTCGCTACTTCCTCAATTTGAACAATGGACGAAGCCACTGCCTTGCAAGCAGCCGCAGCGTCTGATAGGGTAAGGGCAATGTACTCATTCAACGAGCTAAGTTTTCGATTCATGTCAGATAAAGCTCTCTGAGTATCACCCAGGGCTTTCTCTACCGTGACTATCTGTGCGCTTACATCTTTGGACGCCTTGTATCCACACTTGCGCGCGTCTGATTTCTGCTCGCTCGGGGTCGCAAGCAGAGGATCCAACGTGGCCTTCAGTTGGGTGCAGCTTTCTCGAAAGAGACAGCTCATACAAATAAATGGCCTTTTCGAAGAAGTGAGCAGGGCGTACTGGTCCTCACTGAGGCCAGTACACTCAAAGTGGTACCATTGTTGGTACATCTGGCATTGCATATCATCCTGAACGGCCTTTAGGCAGCCAAAACGACCGCAAGCACTCGATACCTCCGGTCCACCAGTGCCACTGGATCTTGTGCGTGTCATTGTGCTATGGTCTGTGAGTAAAGATGAGTTGTTAATGAAAAGGAAACACGAGGTTACAAAATAGTACGGATACTATCGAACACGAATAATACGATACTCAATTATTTCTGCTGTTCGATAACAACTGACAATGATCGTATATAACTTTTTGATGCACTGGGCACTAAAATATCAAGAATATGAATGGACAATGACAGAGAGGAAATTTAGACCGGATTTCGAATTACTGCGTCTTAAAAGCCTTCTATCAAGTCCTCGCTGGCCGTCACAATTCACTGCAGTGAATAAGTGATCTACGAGACCTTCTCCAAAGAAAAAGTGTGTCAGCAACCAATCACCACGGAGTCTTCGAAATACCATTGGGCACAGATCAAGAATTCCAGGTCGAGACTCGTACGCGACATTTCCTATGCCCGTGAGTAGTTTGGTACCCGCGCGCTGGACACGCTCAAAATCTAATACGCCTTTCCAGGCCGGTATATATGACCTGATTCGCGTGCTCCAGGAGCGGTCTCATACGAACCCAGTAAAGCGTTTGAAACGCTTTCTTGTCTATGCGGGGAATAGTGCGCTTAATCATTTTAAGAGCAGCAAATCCATTTTCTGCCATTATCTCATAGTGGTACGTGAAGGAAAAGTCAGACAACAACCAGATGCACAGATCTTTCTCCGGGCCGATTCTCGTGATAACTACTGTGCTGAACGCAATACAACTGACGAAGGCATTGCTAGACTCCCCACTGAGTGACATTTGAGCAAATTCATTGAGATTTAGTGGGAGACTCCAATCGTCCGACCAGCGCTTGATCGCGTCAAGATCAATCCGCAGTGCACTGGGGTCAGTGGCATCCCAGATTTTTAGGTCGTCTGCGTATGGAAGGGTGTTGCTGTAAATAGTCTTTGAAAGCTCGTTGATGTGAATGAAGAATAACAAAGTATCTAACACTCACCCTTTGGGAACTTCCGCAGAAATGAAAGAGGGAGACGAAAGGTCTGATCCGGTCTCAACTGCGAAAGTTCTACCATCAAGGAAGAAGGCCATTCAGCGAACAACCTCTCATTAAATATCATAGGCTTCCAGTTTGTGTTTCAAGGGGGCGTGTGGGACACGGTCGAAAGCCTTGGCGAAATCAAAGATGATAGGATGTGAGATGAGGCCATTGTCTTTGGCCTCCGTCAGACTGTCCATGAAAATAAGCATGTTCGTTATATGACCGATTAGGGAGGAAGCCATGCTGGGTGGAGGAGAAAGGATTATTTGATAAGAAGTGACTCAGTATGGCGCGATTCAGTAGGCGTCCCATTATTTTTCACGGAATGCTAGTAAGGCTGATTGGTCGATAGCTAGCCGGAGAGTGCCGGTCGCCCGCTTCAAATACGGGCAAGACCGTCACCTCTTTCAGTGAGCTAGGGAGAATGCTAGTCTGGAGTGTTTGCTTAAACAGCTTATAAAGGGGTTCAGCCGGATTAACAGCTGCTACTTCGGAATTTCTGGGATGGATCATGTCAGGACCCATTGCAATGTATGAATTAACTTAGAATAAAAGGTAATCAACAGTTAGTACAGCGGTAACGAGTGGTTGCCGGAAGTTCTGCAGCGGTAGGACAGAGTGCCAGCTCGGAGAGGCGATGTTGTAGACGGCCGAGTAGTATTCATTGAATTACTTGGCTACACCTAGGTAGTCAGATGAAGTGTTCTCGTCGGTTAATCGCAAAGGAAGAGCTGAAGGTTTGTTTTTTCTCAATCGTCGCATATGCTTGAATAAGAAGTTTTGTTCCAGCGGGCTCTGAGGGAGTACTTCCCTTCAACGAGCTTGGTGTGCTCGCAGATTCCCCGCCAACACCTGTTTCGAACAAAATGATACACACTTAGGTCCTCTGAGTTTTCTGTGAGCCCACGCTTTGCGAATAAGTGGGAACGGCCATCGAGCAGTCGGCGTATTATATGCGGAAATGGTCGCCGGTACGAGAAAGTGCACAGTTTGCGTGGTACGAATAATTCGTCCGTTTTTCAAAGTGCGGTCTGAAGCATGCGGCAGTTCTGGCTCACGGAGTCGAAGTCAAGAAGCAGCGAACCCAGGTGGTTTTTCAGGGTGTTAAAATCAGCCCGTTTAATGTTTCTAACTGTGGATCTTTTCGCTGGTTTTCGCATCCAATATGGGTGGAGGCCCAATCACCGTGGTTCACTCAATATACCTGTTCCGATATTCAGCGGGCTTTCGTTGTTTCGAAAAATATTCATTACAAACAAGGTGTTGTGCTATTCTTTGGGGGTTACAGGAAGTATTAGGAACAGATAAAATGTTGACCTAACAATATCTGAAACAAGGTGGAATCCAATAACTCTTCGAAACAATCCCTAGAAGGGCGGCTAGTAACCCCCAACGGGGGGTCGTTCCAGTTGCCCGTACCTCTTGAATAATAGAACCGCTGCCGTGGGTAGGCTGAAGATCGAAACCCGCACAACTTCTTGTTTGGACGTCTTCTTTTGCTATCGGCTGCTGGGGCAAAGATTTGCTGCGCCAGTCCTTTGCCGAGGAAAGATAGTGTGGGATGTGAATCACTACGGGGCCTCCCAAAACTCATGTGAACAAAGCTCAAGACTACGTGAAAAAATGTCGCAGGCCAGTTATTATTTTGGTGGTCAATCGCTGGGTGTGATCACTGACGGTTGCTTCACAATAAGGTCACAAGAGTTGGTTAGCATACTCAAGTGACGGTCTTATATGGACCCCGTGAAGCGTCTGAAAACAGGTTTGCCTATGAAAGAAAGGCTCTTCTCATCATCCCACTAGGTCCTATTTTCCTTTCTCGTGGCCATCTGTATCACAAATAGATTCCTAGAGCTAACGGAAACATACCGTTGTTGGGTTAAATGCCCGTTCAATTACTTCACACCATCAGCTACGCTTGGTAGACTTCAAATATTCTCCAGTGCAGCTAGAAGGTTCATGAACACAGTTCATCCTCAATGAACCCAACCCTTGGCTTTACTAGTTATTTTGTATCGAGGTTTACTGTAGTTCTTTCTTTTTGCCACAAACTAGTGAACCTGACGTGACTTNACAGAATAGGAAAAACCACGAATCAAAAAGGAACATGTATTAACGCAACTCAGATACCAAGAGAGTTCGATGAACAACGTGTCCTTGTGCATATATATTCGGGGTCCCACGGTCCGGGAGTTCCCACCAATCAAACGTGGTCTCATGCTCACTGACCGCCGACCTCGGGTTCTGGTTGGTCACCTTCCTCAGCCCGTTGCACGGACGCGGCCAACCCACGTGTTCGAGGACCTGAATGGAAGCTGAAGGGAGTATGTATGGCAAAACAAACTAGCGGCGCACTACATGCTACTACACTGGCACCTTTTAAATCTACCGCCCTAATCCTAGGACTAGCGAGTGCTGCTTTAGAATCTATTCCATCCTGCTAGCTGGCGCTGTCACCCATCCAGCCGCACCTCAACAACCAAATGATGCGTTCACTCAGCAGTTAGGTGCACCCATGACTCACATGCAACAAGCAGTCAATCGTATTTCCTCTACGAGTCCGGCGTCATCCAGCAGGCGTTCGTTCATTTTTCTAGCGTTCTCATACGCCAACCAGAAACACAACTTCGCTGCCATCAACAAAATTTTGGTCACTGTGCGAGAAAACTTAACTGGCCGTGCTCCCTGAAATCCATCACTTCGGAAAAAGTACCCGCCAATCAGAAAAGACGATGAATGGTTTGAGTACGGCATTTTGTTTATTCTTCACTCCAGATACATCCGCTGGTATAAGATTCCCCATCGAAATTGGAAATGGAGTCAGTATCATCTACGACTAGTGTACAATATTCCTCAAATTAGTTCGTTTGTATAGCAAGCCAGTGGTGGAAGTTGAACCGCAACGTCTGGCACAAGCTCATTTATGCCCAGCCTGGACTTGGGGCGACGAGCCCGTTACATATTCATCAATGCAGATGTTTGGAATGGAAATGTTGATAGTAAATTCTTGTCGGTTTTCGGACTTGGTGTTCATGTGCGGCTAAACAATCTTCTGGATCGTATCACGTTTTCAAGGGTCCATGACACAGGCAAGAATCATTTTTACGGGTCTTTGTTTGTTCTTACCGGGGATTGCACCCAGATTATCTGCGTTGCTCTGAGGCCTACCACAATCTAAAAAATCTTCGTACAAGCCCGGCGCATATAAACAAATAGCAGTTCACCACACTGTCACCACAGGTCGCTCTACTACCACCCAACCGTGCCTACTACTTTCCGTAGGGCTGAAAGCTGAGAAAGCAAAATACGATCACCTGTTACAAAGAGGCATCATCCGGCCACCAGAAGATCGTTGTCCATCCTCACTACATATTGTTAAAAAAGCTACACGCGACTGACACCAATGTGGCAATTTTTGTGCGCTTAAAAACATCACAAACTCTGATCGTCAACCTGGTGAATGTGAAGTCCACCGGTGTGGATTTTTGAGGTCGAAACTAGTTTAAAACGGCCATTTGAACACGAAATGATATTTTTTAAATTTTTCTGAAATATTGGCATATTGAAAAATAATTGAATTGAAATGGAATATAACGTAATATATGGAGTTCATAGGGTATAATAGTTGTTTTGTGAAGAGAAACAGTTTATACCTGAAGGTCGCTCGTAGTCTCATTTTTAGTGGGAGCAAGGTATGCGTTCTTGTCGACAAAAGCATCATATCGATCACCGTCATCGACTTTGTATAAATGAACTGCTCTCTTCAGAATTTTTATATCAGAGTACATATATCCATCCTGCAGAAACATATACATAAACTTCTAATTGTGGACAGCAATGCGTTTGTCACATATCACATATTAAACACCAAGGTTGTTTCAGGTTGAACACCACTTACAAATGATTGCATTTTTTGTAGTCTGGTAAGCCCTTCAGCCAACATTGTTTTGGTCTTACTAGAGCCCATTGGTGGTGTATAGCCCCGTCACGACCAGAACATGCAATCTCATTCTTGTGCTTGGGCTATTCGAAGTTCCGCCCAAATACTCCCGTTATCATTTTTTACTCATTTTCGCTCAATTGCTGCCCAGTGCACTCAACAGTTACTTACGTCCATCGTTATTTATTATTGAGTAACGTCATAGTATATTACACTGCATTGCCCGTGTTTTATAGTATTAGTTCATCCCGCTTCGCTGTCTGCATTTCGAATTGTTAAAAACTGGCTGTTTTGTATTGCATACTGTTCGATCCCGTCGACGATGACTTGCGTTAGACCTAACGGTGTGTACTGAGGACGGACTGGCGCATTATACAACTTACACCGCCACCATTTAGTAACGGGAGACGGCCCGGATTGAACTGGCCGCGGGACAAATACGAAAGAGATACGGGAAGAATCGTTGGAGGTTAGCGTCACATGGAAAAGCTTTCGCTACACGGAGGAACTAAGCATCAGCATCCATAGCGACTGGGACGTCCCGAGACCGGTGTTGTGTGCAAATGAGTATTTGTGTTTCCGGTCAGGTTGAGACGCATCACCGTTATACTAGTTTTCCCGAATAAATAACCTTTGTGCCATCCGCGTTCTCGATTCACAAAAAGGGCTGGAACTTAGCAGTCACTAGCCCAGGAATTGACCGATTGTGGCTGGTATGATTGCAAAAATATCCATACAAAACAGTGTGCAGTGCTACTAGTGCAGAAACTGTACCACCTCAAACGGACTAGCCTCAAAGAAAATCAGTACAAACAACTACCTTCCACATCCACCCATTTCATCTGCACGAACCTCATGTTTGATGAAAGCGCTGTTTTGACCCTGGCAGGTCACGTGTGTTGATTATGTCAAGGTTCGTTGCGTTATTTTGATATTGCTGAGGTTTGA
>QNGE01002218.1:17712-71872 GCA_008508345.1 Paragonimus westermani
AGCGCACAAGCGACTGTTCACTGCGATTCAATCGAGCAAACATCGCTCTGCTCAGGAAATCGGTGCGATTCCCACTCCAGCTTGACCGTGAGATTCAGCTTCGGCGTCACCAGAAACCCAGAGACAGAAGTGCTTGGATCGACAGTTATCAAGAGGTGATCTCAAATGGATAACTGTGCTAGAATCGTAGACTCGCGTCTCCGACACACAGTACACATCAATTGGCAGACTTGAGAGAGTACTTGCCAGTGCAGCTTGCTGACATTGAAGGCGCCAAAGTTTACTAGTTGTCTTGGCCTCAGAAAACAACTATCGCCCGAAGGCACATGGAAAGCAGAAGAGGAGAGAAAGAGACCGGACGTGCATTCTGACCAAGTGGGAATTTGGTTGACTATCCATCTTGGACATGCTGGACGTCAGGCTCGTTAGTAAACGTTTCATTTGTTCTGATGCACTCTTCGAGGACAGACACGACTCATTTTCGGCTTCGATCCTAATCTACTAACAGCGCCATAGTGCCTGCAGCACTTAAATAGGATTTATCGATGAGTTCCGAAATTAGTATTTTTTAACTGACGACTGCTTGGCTGTCTGCATGTGGTTGAAACAGTGTGAACAATAACGGAAGGCGGTTTGTTATAATATAGTGCGGTTGAAAGTGAAAACATGAAACGACCGCTACCTTGCGTACTCTATGATTATCTGATCTATTTTCTTGATCGCTCACCCTTTTTTTCAAGTCATTACTTTTCATTACACTTACTACACGTTCGAACTGGTTAAGGAACGTACATTTGTTCAGTTCATCTCCAGGACTGGTGAGCACCAACTTTGATGTTCAGCACAACGTTATGAACATTTGCCGACTGATCACCGAACAGAAATTTTGGCGAATAACATGTACTGTATGAAAACCCTACACTGGAACTAGCGTTTATATATATATATATATGTATGTATGTATATATATATATATCCACATTTGTTGTGCTACAACCCTTTTCGCTCCTCAGTATTCGTATATTACCTGGTGCTTGAGTTCATCTAGTATACGTTTACGTATGAGTTATTTTCAGTGATCAAAACACATTATAACGTGATTTCCTGTATGTCATTCAGATTTCCCACGAACCAATCTGTCACATATGAGCCCCTATTCTTATGGAGATCTGATTGTGAATGTGTTAATTTCATGGCGGATATGTAATGGCTACAGGAATGAAAAGTTCCACTGCAAAAGGATTCAGCAAGCTAAATCAAGAAACGATGTTGGGAACAATAAAGTGGCCTTTAGTATTTCGTCCATTAAAATGGTAATTGTACGTTATGGGATGTCTACGCAAATGGGTTTTGGTGTGGCAATTCTATGAATCTCATGCTTTACTCTTTCCACTGAACAAACGGAAGGATTATGCGAGCCGAAAGCAAAAAATGAGGAAGCATGTTTAGTGGTAAATCTTTCGTGTTTTTGTTTGTGGCTGGACAATATGGCCGGAATTATCTAGTAAAATTGGGTGGGTAACTGATATTGTTTAGAATTCAACGGACGATCCGATTTTCCATAACGGAGAGTCTCGGGTTGTAAAAAAAATCACTCACATAATTTATAACCATTCAACAAGAGTTGACCAAAATGAAAATCTATGCAAGTCCACACACGGTTTCTCTCTGATTTTCATAAATTCTACTCATGGACAGTCTGGTAGAACATGCCACGCTGTTGTTGATTCAAAGAGCCCACGATGGAACAAAGTGAAAGTTTATTTTTGTCTAAAAGGTGCTGTAAATTGTACATGGATTACGTGACACGACCATCTTATACACAACAAGGTAGACAACCTAAATCTAAGAGCAGAAGCGCTTAGCTTGTTGTATATGTATATGAAAGATATATTCTCCAATACATTACAAACTAGTGGTTGAGTGCGGCTAGATTGCTGGCGCCGTAACACATATTTAGCAGTACTGAAGTCCTAGTACATCGACCAGCATGACATTGTCTAAGGTTCAAACAGATGGTGGTGTCAGCTGCCTCACGTGACTGTTCCTTGTGCTGTCTTTATCGCATGGATGACTGGTAAAAGTAAATTCCTTATTGAGGTACTCTACAGTGGCTTCCTCTTGGAAAGAAAATGCACGTCGATCCCATAGATCACATTGTGGTTACACACTTTTCGCAATGTTTAAGTCCTTTTTGATTGTTCAGTGGTCCATGATTTTAGGCTGGGGCTTTCTGTTTGCTACGTTTTTTTTTACCACACTTAACCTGCAGCTCTCATTTTTATCTGTTTACTGTCATTTTTACTCAGCGGACATAGCACTTGTTATTCGACGCTTGGTTGGACTTCACGATGCAATGTCTTATATGCGGGTTGGCACTTCGTTAACATACCCATTTCGGATGGCCAGGTGAACGAGTGCGAACTTCATGTTTCAACATGGCTTTCGTATATCACTAGGCTAACGACGTGGCTTTCATACAGGTTTGGGGACTTCTGGCGTAAAAGATTACTCCAGTATCTGTGCACAACTCTGTTGTGCGTTGCGCATCCACACGGTTCTGTTCTTCAGCTGCGACATCAATGAACTGCAATGGGTATATGCGTGCAAGTTCTGCCCTAATTGACCTGTATGAAAAATCCTCGAATAACACAATTGTATCATTTTCTGCCAATTTGTTAACTGACTCTGGCAATTGACCACAGCCTTTGTATTCTGATAAGCTATTTGGCCACCGTGCTATGGAAAGACGTATTAGAGCCCAGTTTCAATCGTATTAAAGTCCACCAGTGGCGGATGTTTTCGCCCGGATTGGAATTTGCACCTGGCTGCCGTGCTTGTGAGATCAACGTGTTGATCGCAACTCCAGTAACCTTACAGTAGGCGTGGTTGGTCACTCCTACACAAACATTCAACCGGAAGTTTGTATGAATAGTGTTCAGGTCGCTCGATCGTTCCGAAAGAAGAGATACACTGTTCACTCCAGTTGACAACCTCGTGATCAGGGATTCTCAGTTCTCACTTCCCAATTTATCTTGCTCAACTTACATTGATATGGGTCGACAATGTTAACTCTGTAAATCTATGCGCAACTGGCAGTTATAGTTTGCGCGGCACTTAACACATAGTGTTACGAAATTATCGAGTTTTCCTGCGCTCTGGTTTTCGCAAACGGTTGAGGTACGCCACTATTCGTTACATAAATACCTCTATCTAGAAATCTCAAAAATCAGGGCAGATCAAGTGGGTTACTTATAACCAGTTAGTTCATGCCCAAAATAAACCCTATGTTTTGTGCAAAATTATCATCTGATTTGTTTGTTAGTGTTCATGTAGAACGTTTCATACTATCACTGCACATTAAACTACGCTCAAGCCACTTTACTTCACAGGGTAACGTAGCACACTTAATGTATGTTTAGTTAAAGAAACTCACCGAAAACGTACAGCCGCCTTTGTCGCTGTTATCACTTATCAGGAATGCGTATCTAGCCGTCTTCAACCAAACATTTTATTGTTGGAAAGATAGGTACTGGAATTTGTGGTTACTAGTTCTTCTCTATGTTTCGGTAAGTGTCACTAACGTGCAAACTCCACTCAGTCTGAGATTAACTTCACGATTAAATTCTAAACGATTTACTAACTGCGTAGCAAATTAACGTTTGCATGACTGTGCGAGTTATGAGCTCTGCATCAACCTGTGCCATACTGTGAAGTTTAGGCCAACTGTAGGCCATTGTTAGAAACATTAAAAGCCCCAAGATGTTAGGCTTGAAAATACTCAATTTTTGATAAACGAGAAGGAAATATTGTATGAGCGCTCCGTTATTTTCTGAAAAGTTTAACATAGACTGCCTGCGGCTGTAGATAATCACCACAGTAGAGTCGAAATATGGTACTCCAGTCACACTTAACTTCAGACAAGTCGATCAATATGGGTTAATTCCAGTTCACATCGGTGATGGCTCCTGGTGACTGGTGTGGCCGTCACAAGAACGAGTAATTGAACAGCCCAAGTAAATGCAAACATACCTCGCTAGGCTATCAGTGACAACAAAATGAGCGAGTGCAACAAAAAAGGCACAGGGTTCAAACGGGTTACGGTGATCAAAGAATTCGACTCGTAGAAGGTGTTCACATGTGTTCAAGATGACCATCACAATATCCCAAATTAATATCATCCGGGAAGTAAGGGTATTGGAGAGTTATCATGGACTGCTGAAGCGCGATCGGGGCTGCGACGATGTTCGTAGTATGACGGAGTCCAAAAATTGAGTGAAAGCGCTGTGTGTTATCGTCAAGTGACTGCACAACAGAGATATGAACAGACTGGTGTGCACAAATTTTGTATTGTGTCGCAAGGTCACTTTTATCAATTCGAACAACAGGTAAAAGCGGTGCGAACGCGTGGTTGTAGAAAATTCAAGCATCTTTAGTTAACGAAAATAAGAAAAGCTCTACACTTGTTATCTCTATTGCATGGGTAATTTGTGCACATAACCTAACTCTAATAGTACTCAATGGGGGATGGCGTCT
Source organism: Paragonimus westermani (assembly GCA_008508345.1). Lineage (NCBI taxonomy): Eukaryota > Metazoa > Platyhelminthes > Trematoda > Plagiorchiida > Troglotrematidae > Paragonimus > Paragonimus westermani. Next base: position 22,249 of record QNGE01002218.1, read on the forward strand.
TCTAGATAAACGAATGACAAACACGAACAGGGGGGTTCCAAAATGGAAAATGTTGCGTTCAGGTTATCGACTAATGACCTGACTGACAGTCAACATTCGCGAACGAGAAAGTATATACACATCCTACTAAACGTGCTGTCACGGCAGGATAGTGTTGAAAATATTCGTATCTAATGAAATTTTGTTCAGATGTGGGTTATAATGTATGAGGTAAAGTGGTGTTTTGATCAGTGGCGCATTGAGTTTAGCAAATTCGCTGGTTTAGAGCAGAATGTGCTTATGTTGAGCATAGTCCTTTGACAACTACATGGATAGCTTCTTCTGAAGGATGATGCGGTGACTTCTGCAGTTATTATGTCTGGTCTAGACTTTGGATATTTGATGCAAGAACAGCTAAATAGCTATTTTGATCAACTTTTAGGATCCTGATGGTAGAGTTGCCTATCTCAGATATCTGAAGTTGTGGTTTTTAGTTGTCACAGCTCTAGCTTTCTTTCACGTTTAACGCACTTGAGTCGAGGTGGCAATGATCATACTGGTTTTAGGCAATGTTATGGGAATCAGCTAATGTTATTCTGAAACAGCACCCGGTTTCCGATAGGTTTCCGCTCTCTTCACAATTGCTGAATGTTGACAGTACTGGCCGAACATCTGAATCGACTGTAGTCACTGTAATCTGTTGATACCAGAACAGCAATAAATCAATGCAGGCTACTCGCCACTTTGTAGAAAATGAAACAGCTTCTCCATGACAACGAAAACTGTGATGTTTCATGATCCTTTTGCTCCAACTTGGCTCTGCATTCTGACCAAGACACTTAAAAGACATTCGTTTGGGTGTCACTCTGTGTTATTGCTGATTCCTTTACGTACACGTAGTTTCCTGCTTTAATCCGCACCCTGAAGATACTCGAGAACACCTTATGTGATTCATCAACAACATACACAAAAGAGTGTGTGCAGTAATCTTAACGAAACAGGGTCACGCTGCTGGGTTTATGCGAGGCCGATAGCGTAACTGTGTTGATGACAAAATCATACTGAGCACTGATAACTTTGGCTGTTCGCGAACAACTGACATTACTTTGCTTGACGCAGGATCGCATTTGCTCCAATTTTGTAATCAATCGCCTCACAGCTAACGAACTTATTGGTCTTCCAATAGCATCCTTACGGTTGAAGTATCTAGTGGTTATTTATGCATTTCCGCGAGTATGACCGATGCTGCACACCAATCTAACAATTTTTGCCGCTGAATATTTCTTGTCGACAAATGATTACGCTACATTCAGTTTGTCGCTACTCGGCCGGCCACAGCTGTAAAGTTTGGACAGCGTCAGTTCCCACTTGATCAAATTGGTCATGCCAAGTTTCCGTTGTCCCCACTGACTAGCGCTAACGTCATCAGTCTAGTCGATCCAACGCAATTACACCATTCACGGTGATAGCCTACAAGATACACATTTGAAATAATTGCTTGTGTACTGGACTCATGGCACATCAGCACCCACCTGTGTATTTGGAAAAAATCAACGATTCTCTCCAGTATGCATGTCGAATGCACTGATATACCTGAAATACACTCCACTTTCCTTTATGATTTTCAGTAAAAGTATTTGATGCATTTCCAACAAAATTTTTATTAAAAAGAAACATTTTGATCATAATTACGACAGTTTAAAAGTGATTGGTTAAGCGATTTCACGAAGCCTCATAGAAGTCCAAACAAGGTTCACAATTTTGATCCACCTAGGTTAGTACGAGACATCTGCAAACATAAAGAAAAAAGTTTGAAGGAAATTGAAAAGAGAGCGAGTTGAAGCCTTGAAAAGAAGACCCGTCTAAGAGTTTCCTGTTAACCATTTGTTGTTTCTAGAAGTTCAGCTTCATATTACATAGTTTGACCGTACAGCTGCTTGCTGTTTTGTTGGTGCAGTAAATATGAACAAAGTTTGAACACATTATGCGTCTTAAACCAGTTACATGTTGATGTGGCGCATTATTTATTCTCAAATGTTGACTGATAACGGAGGAAGAATACAAACCATACGTGAAATGTTCACCAATTGTTAGTAGAATTATGCACTCTGTGTACCGGCGAAATATATGCCGTACACGCATTGTTTAGTACGATCACTGACTGTTGCATACTAAGAAAACTTCGATTGCTTCGTCCAACGAGGTCACGGAACCCCGTTATCTATATTCAGAAGGGCAAGATTGACCAAAATGTGTGTTAGAACCGCTTTCTTACACGGTGGTCTGTTGTAGTCAGTGACATGTTTACATCCGTAGAAATTTACATTGGACTTTGTAATTAGTTGATCGGGTTGTACACTGTCACATGCATCAACAGCAGCCCGTGTTACAATACTTGAAGTTTACAATGTGTTTGAAGGTACGAGAAAGAGATCAGTTGCAGGTCACAACTATCATTTCCCAAAAATGGTATTTGGATTGATAATCATCAACACTGACAACAAAGTAAACAGAGTTTGCTAGTGACGCTCAGCTGCCATACAAGCAACGTACGTCAGTGTTCATGATAGCAGTATGAAAGAGCATTTGCCGTAAAAGCAGTGGTTATTTCTTAGAAGGACTATAAAAATTATTGATGGACTATTAAATATGATGTGGGGAACTCACTTGCTGTAAGTTGTATGTTTCGGGGTTATCGTTATACGTCAAAAAGCTCATTTATTTGGAGCAGCATAGATGGATGATGGTCAGGGCGAGTACAGCCACCTGTAAGACATGGAAATCGTGGTAGTACATATCAAATTCAACGTGTGTGTGTGTTTTGCCTTATACAAGGTGACAAATGTACAAACTGCCCATTCTTCGTACTCAAATTACCGAGTATCTCAAGAAGGACTTAATAGATTGTTTAAAACAGTTTGGCATATTTGTGTATGATAGTACTGGTGCGATTTCGATTTGCTGCAACAGAGAGCAACGCGATGTCAAATTCTCATAATATTTCGATGCACTCACTTCGAATACCAAAACAACAACGGACCATTTCATTGCTCTATCCATGAGTGGAACCAATTTTTCATCGATTCTTTGCTTGCATCCAATGCTGTAGTAGCTGGTATCATTATCAAACTTCTTCGGACACTGGTTGTCATTCGGACCAGTACTTTCAGGCTTGCAACACGGTAATGGATAACTCAGATCTGAATTTTACAAAGAACACGGAAGACACTATCAGAAGAAAACGAGAAGGTTATCCTTAACAGACAGTAAAAACTGACAAATGTCTTGAAAAAGCCACATAAGACTTCATAGGCTGACATAAATCTGAACTGAACACCTTTCTCACTTATTCACAACTTTGTCATTCAGTTAGAATTTTTAACCAGCTCCCTTTGGAAAGAAACTTCAGGTTCACTGGTTTGTCAGTTAGTGTTGCCAGGACATTCTGTTTGTTTCCTGTTTACGGCACCGAGTAAATTGAACGCTATGCTCAAACGAGTGCCAATGGTCAGATATAATAGGTTGATTGTACATACGAGGACGTGGGCTGGGATTCCAATTCTGGTGATACTAATAATGAAAGTCGAGTCGGTACTTCTTATTCGCAGAAGATTGTTGGAAAGCTTGTGTGGATACAAAAGCTGCAACCAGGTGTGAGTGATATTCGGTTAATCTCAACCAGATTCCTTACTACTTATCGCCCAACCATAAATGTCAACCGTTTGTGTCAGTAGAATTTTGCCCACTAGCCATGGGGAGCTGCTTGACTTATTACATCATACTGTACGAACAAATGATTTGTTTAACTTTTGGTTCTAAGGATGATTGCCAGTTAGCCGAAAAGCCCTGTCTGATGTCCTCTCTACACGTCTCATTCGAGGCTTATTTTAAACCGCTGTACGGCACAAAACCAACAAGTCAAAATTGCGAGCCGTAGTGCATCTGATGGTGTTTTTACTTTACGTTGCAGACGTGGCAAGCAATTTGATTTGTTCTCAAAACAAAAGAGCTTGATTGGGCCGCAATACATCATGCTTTTTCTCGTCTTCTTTCGCGAACTAAAATTTATTTCCTCAATCTTCCCTTTCGCCAAGGATGAGGTGCCTCACTTAAGCGGACGTTTTGTTATCCTGTAGATTTGTGACAATATGGAGGTGGCTTAGTAACTACCGAATCAAAACTGAGACTTCCTGTATCAGACGCTCACACACATCCAATGGGAGTGGCCCAACCCTAACGATCGCCTTTTCCGCGGACCCGTTTCCTAAAGATGCATGAACTGAGTAAGACTGAGCAACAGTCGTAATGCTTTTCAGCTGAACTTGTCTTTTCCATAAGACTAGGTTTAGACTGCTGTACACTGGAACTCACAAGAACCTGTTTGATACTCACGAACCTTTGAGGTGGGTGAGTGAAATCTGTTTCCAAAGATAGAAGTCTCAATATGCAGAAGGTATTCCATTGATGAACAACTTGCGTCATTCATAGTCTCCAGGTAGCACTTCTCGAACGAAGCATTGTACACTGACGAGTAACTGTTATTAAAGGTCATCAGTATTACACATAGCTAAACCACATCTTAACGCACTTGTAATTTCTTGTCCTTGAACGGAATCTCGTCTTGTAAATTCGGCACCCGACTCGAGGAAATCGCTACCATTGAAGTACCCACAGCATTGGAACTGAAAATTACATAAGATAAGTGATGATATTTTAGTTGTGAACTAAGCATTTGAATTCATCGCTTTTTAAGAAGCGCTGTTATTCGGTCCATCGACCTTCAAACCTTAGTTTGTATAGCATGTCAGTGTGCAAATGTGTGTATCACAAGAAGTGACTTGACTTACTGCTGGCATAAAGATTCCAACAACAGCACTGTCAACCTCTTGACTCTCAAGTGACTTGTACTTCTTCACATATATCTGAAGTCCTTGGTCAATGTATTTGAATATCTGTAAACGTTAAACGCAACTGGGGTTAGTTTTTGGGTTAAGTAAATACCAGATAGACTGGAAAGTTATACGCATTACACCACTAATATGAACCCAGATGTTCTTAAGAGAAGTTGAGAACAGATCTGGGACACAACGTCTTCTTGGTGTACCCTGGAAAACGCTGATAAACATGGATTTCTCAAATTGTGTGCTCGCTTGAAAATCATATTTTAGTTGTTTATTTCCAAACATTTGGTTGACCTCTCTAACCTGCATATCATCTTGACCTTACTGTTCAACTGTACTTTGAAAAAGAATTAGAAAACAACAGAAAACCTAGCAAAGGTGACGTATATGGTCGTGATTACACCTAAATGTGGCATCGTACGATCGATCATGAGGGGAGGGGGGAACCAAGATGGTAACGTCTAGAAAAACGTGTTTATCAAGTCAATAGATTGCTTGTTACGGAGTGTATTCAATAAGCAGGAAAATAAAAATCAGATGCGCCACATGAAAACGCTACATTTGGATACAGGCATTTTAACCCATTCAGTTTCAGTACGAATCATGTGAGGCTAACCTTGAGGCAACCAACATAGGTCTGCACACACACACACTGTTGGCGCCATCCGATTCGGATTAGCCTATCACAGTGACCGAAGCCAAAGGACGCCTGCGCTTAACCATCACCGCAATTGGCTGGCGCTGTGCCACTTGCGGTTCCACCCACACAGTGTAAACCCGGAGGAATAAGTCCGGGAGGTGTGCTAGTGGGGCCTTCTTGTCCAGCCGGCCAACACCACATACACACACACACACATGTACAGCCATCACGTGGAGTAAAACCAACTGTCGGCTGATTTATGGTCGCACTAACAGCGGTCATATACAGTGCACGTCAAGAGTGGTTAACATGTTCTGAATGGAGTTGTGCTATTTCTTTGGGCAATCCACACTTGCGTATAGTCTAAATTTAGCACGAAATCAGTGGACCGTTTCACTTTTCGCATAGTAATGAGGAAGTTACGCAGATTAAAAACCATAGACACAATTAGGTCCCTGTTATTAGATTGTTCAAATATACACCGTTCCCAGTAAACTAAGAATTTATGGTATTCAGACAGGTTTTGGCGAGTAGCTAGAACGTTTTAAAAATGAAGGCCTGACAGTAGACCAAAGTGAGATCATTTGAAAACCAATAAGATATAGCCAAGTGGTTAGAATCTTTTCATTGCTACTCTACTTTGGACGAACAGTAACAGTACACAACTGTTTTTGGATTGGATTTATCTCCCACAGCTCACGGGCTGAAAGTCGGGTTCACGGTCTTATGCCTGTCGATCTTAACCATAAATCACTGTATAAACATTAACGTTGCGATATTTTTTAGTTTCAAGACCTTTCACTGTCAGAATACTTTGTATGTGTATAATTTGTGTTCTGCCGACATCAATATGCTGGCTTTCATAATATTAAACCCCATTGAATAACCTGTATACAATCACTGTGAATTACAGCATTCAAACAACTCACAACTCTTCTGTCACTGAAGTAGACAATCAGCAGAATCACATGAGCTGCGATGATTATACCAATCACAACGGCGTACTGAAACGAAGTGGAATTGAAAAAATCTACCGATGAAAAGTGAACAAGGTTGTGAAGATCGAGGTGCAATCTGTCAAATTCACACTGTTTTCTGGTGCCTGTTTCATACTATAACCCCGAGGTAACAGTTGACGTAAATCTAACAAACACTCCTACAGATAAACTCAGTTTCAATGAATGTAGATTAAATGTTTTTGTGGGGTGCATCCTAAAAATTCGTATATCGTTTACTATTAAGGTATGATCGACAAAGGTCACATTAGCGCCTAACAAGTGGTTTATTTTCAAGCCAGCTACCTAAAATTGGTCGATAAACAGAACAACGTATGGAGCCTAACACTCGTCTAGACAGTGCTAGCATAGTTAATAAGCATGCGTGGAATTAATTGCAAATACTCTTTCTGACAAACTTCCATATCATTGCGGTGATACTAAATCAATGTTAGCATTTTGTGAATAACAAGGTGCTCCTTGAACTCCGTTCTCAAGTTCGTTGGATAAATGATTAAAGAATCCAACGTGGTTCATTACAAGAAATGCAGCAATAGTGGAGAATAGTTGCTTTACTTACGATAATCAGTATAAGTCGAATGTGACAGCAAATGCCGATGAATGCTAGTCCAGCGACGCAAATCAACACGATTCCCATGATGAACAGCACCATGCCAATAGGCCCTGTGGTGATTGAACACGAATTCATACAGCACAGATAGATAGATGAACGTGAACTTTGAATATCATCACACATGTCAAAGGTGTACTGATTGTTAAGGTTAGATCTTATGTAATCTGCCGATTTGAGCTATTTTAAGCAAGATTGGGTCTAGCCATCGAAGTTCCGGGGCTCTTCCTGCCAGAAAGATACGCCAAATTTCAGTGACCACGCCGTTACGTCATATTTATTAACGGTATACATCCGTGCATACCTAAAAATTGACTATTGTTCGTGCTAATTCGTAATGATTGCTCAAACACGAGGGTTCGCACAGGTTTTTAATTACACTGTGGCTGGCGTCCACTGGGATAGTATTCCAAAGTTTATCTGCATAGTGGTGCCGTTCACAAGATGAGGAACACGATTATACAAATTTTCCAATTGGCCGGTTAGGTGTACCGTCAGCTTGAGCTCACAGTTGTGCCGATTGTGCATAGGTTTAATAATATAACAATGCAATCCAATAATCTGCTCCGTGAATTTCACCTTTTTGTTGACACTACTAATGTGACTTTAGTAGCTAAAGACACCATCGTGTGTATGGCGTGCATTAACCTAATTTGCTTGTGGGCTATCCGAATAGTGTAACAAGAGTCACACTCAGAGCTTGTAGGTGTGGAACCCACTCGAAACTCAAGACTTCGGTGCATGCGACTGACACTCCTGCTTACCTGCAAACAGCCGGTTTTTCTTTCATTTAGGAAAAAGGATCTGTAGCCAGCCATCCTTTATTATACTGTCGCGTTGGCATAGATAGGTTGTTAATCTATTAAACTGTTTCCTTTCTAATTTGAGAGGTTCGGGGCAATTCCTACTTCATTTACTAACTCCACCCATTCTACAGCAATCACAATTTTTATTGCCTAACGAGTTTTTTCATTCATCAAATCACTTATGCTCGTTAGAAAAGACCACGAAAGTAGCATACAAATCCTTGAAACATTCTCAAGGAAATTTTAATTTCAAGTCACAGCTATTCATCCCCTGTTGCGATTCTCACGTTCAGATTTTAATGGCAAACAACATGTGAACAATTGCGTCATTATGTAATCAACAGCATCTATTAATTAATACAGTCTATATTTTTACCGGATGCATTGTGTGTACGATTTGCCCTATGACTAATGTGAATGCTCCCAATTGTCAACTGAGGAGTAGTTGGATGTAATTGGTTTTGACGGTGGTGGAGGTGAATTGGTGAGCAATCAGTTGATTTCACGCAAAACCATTACTTCAACTAGTTGTTTAGCAGGAATGCCGCTGCGATACTTGAGGAAAATTAGAGCTGGAAAAGATGTTCTTCGAACTGCAAACATTATCTGGAGCACGGTAATTTGCAATGATTAAAGCCACTAACAAACTATAGGAAAAGTGAAATTTCAAGCATAGAGCTGTCTAGTTATTTAGACGGAATTTACGGGCAACTTACTCTGTTGAGTAAGCTTACTTAGGCGCATAGATTTCTATTTAGGTTTTCAGAGCAAGTCGAGCTACCAGATATCTAGAAATCGTCCCCAGTTGAGATGGACCAAACAGTTTGTTCTTCTTCATTCTAAGTAGTTTGTTTTTTCGCATCCCAAGCACATCATAGTGTGAGAAAGATAAAAGTAGTGTGGTTTATCAGGCAGTGTGTAAGCCTACTATGAATACGAAAAATGGTGCGCATCAACCCTAAAACTCAGTGCATGGGTAAGCATGAACAACAATCTCGGACAAAATAGTGATTCATGGTTAGTAAGGTATGAAAATAACAATCGCAACACAGTAACCGTGAGAAAAATGATTCAGAAAGATCAACAGATTTGAGTGAACCCGGGCTGCACTGCGATTTTGCTCAGTGGACGATGTGACATTCGGAGATATCAAAAACTTTCACTACTGCAAATCAGTCAGTAGAGCACTAAAATGCACCCAATTTAGTGGTTAGGGTTCACGTGATGTCAGACCCTGTTTATTAGATCATGTGTTCTCCAAATGTGTTACTTCTTACTGACTGCTCCAATTAGGTTTTATTTTTAAACAAAAGAGGCAGCAACCAGACGTCTAGGTAGATCTCGATGCTTCTTTACAAACACATTCAGCACAGTGTTCACAAATAGGAACCTGAAGTAACAACTGAAACGGCATAGACCAAAATGGATCGAACAACAAATGAAGCGAACACGCGGTGTTACAGTCCTGCATACTCAGTTATACGTCACATTTCACTGGATGGATTGAGCTGTTTTCACAATTTCTATTCAATCTGACACAAATGAACACTGAACTGTGATGAAACAACTGCAATCCGAATGTACACATCTTCGCCCCTATTCAAACAAACTCGTTTGTAAGGGTGTCTCTTTCACAGTGATGGCAACTAGTGTGACCGCTACAATTGTGACTGTTTTACTGTACGTTCAGTTGTAGAACGTCTGTTATGTGCACTCGTGAAAATTTGCATGAATTTGTCTGAACCTAACTCTACTTCGTTCAAATTAATCAAGAGGTTTTCCAAGTTCTGTTCTTGTGGTGGTTGTCAGACATGGGTGACTAACTGTGGAGTCCTAGTCAATTAACTGTTCATTAGTGCAAAACAGTAACTTTCAACCGATCTGTCATGAATTGTTTAGTCCACTCATCGCTTATGAGAATAGTGTGTTCGGTTTTGGTAGTTTGCAGACAAGAAACGAGTACAGGTGTGATATTAGGTAGAAGAGCCATAAGTGACACTGAGAAAGCAAGCAAGTCACTTACCGGCCATTTCTTGAACCTTTGCAAGGGCTTGATCCAATAATTCCTTGTTTTTTATTTCACCCGCCTTATTCAAAGCAACCGATAAAACTCTCTCAAATAAACTGCGATTCCATCTTAACAAAGAACCTGCTATAAGTAAAGCCAATCCGGCCACCTGAAAGCAAACATTAGAAAAACTCGATTACTGGAACAGTAGAACATGTTGCACACATGATACAATTATCAGATACCTTGAATTTTTCCATAACAGTTCATTGATTTACTTTACTCTGCTCTCAGATTACTTCTCGTGTTAGTCGCCTTGGCATGTGAATAGGTTCTAAAAATAAACTGCGCAGGTTGTGCGAAACAGTGTCCTTTAACCGTTATCCGTGTCGATTGTGAAACTATGTTCTGGATGTTGTACTGTGAAGATGAAACACACCATCAGGCTTTTATCAGAGGTTTGCTGAACGCCTGTTTCACTTTTCACAGTCATTCACTGCTTGGTTTAATACAAGCAACCTGTTAGCAGTATTAGTTCACTTCTGCAATTGTGCACTTCATGAAAACCGACAAAACAGCCTGTCTTCTTCCCACATAATAAACACTGTCAGAAAGAATTCGGGCTCCAACCTTCCTGCTGTTGTATGGCTTATATTCACAATCTAGTGTGTGTAAGTTTTGTCAGATATACTTTCATCCGACCACCTACATGCACGTGCCTGGTTTGTTAACCGTTGAGGGTCTACATGTTTGGATCAACTGGTTTCTATCAAATTGAACACCACTCACATTTGACCGCAGCCGTCACATTCGAATACTATCCACCTTGTATCTAGTGTGGGATCACTGGTGCAGTGATCAACAGGGTTGTCCATGAGAGCGTGGCCGGACTATAAATCCCGACCGTGGTAGAGACAGGTACTACTGGCAAGCTCTGACAAACCAGAACCTCGTTCCCAGTGTTTCTGCTCGAAAAGGGACGCCTGGAGACTCTATCCAGATATGACGATTGCGATGAGATGTGAATGATATTCAACTTGAAGATGACAATTAGGTCTCCTTTTTCTGAACGGTTGGCTGTCGGAATGGTCACCTATATGACTGAGATGTATCTTTATTGGGTAACAAAACCAGCGTATATCCGTACCTTGATTCCGCCTTATCGGTCGGATTATAACAACGTACTCGTATTGTGATCCAAAAGCCCAAAATTACAGGAAATTAAAAAAACGGAAATTTGGTGAAGATGACAACATCGCCAGCAGTAGCTGTCATTTCACGCTGAGCGATTTGGTTTGTGACATCGCGTAAAGTACTGTGCCGCCAAAAAGTTTAGTTAAAGAGGACTCCTAATTTGAATCATCTGATGAAGAGTTGACCAAATCGTTTAAAGGTGAGAGGATGGACAATGATACCAAATTACTTGCTGAAACGTGAATCATTTGTTGGTTTCCTGAAGTGTTCCGAAAAGTGACAAGGGTTGCAACCAAGCAATAGTTTTTTCGTCCTGGATAAACAAAGTCAGAAGACTAACGTTTATCGTGACGTTTTCAGCAAATCACCAGCGAAGTGAAACTACGTGAAATTTCTGAAGGACAGTTATAATGCAGCTTGCTTCTGCAATAAGGATCATTAAACGTGAGAGTAGTTCTACTGGTTAACCAGAGAGCTTCAAGTTGAAGGCTTCACAAGCACTATTCCGAGTTTCTCAGATAATTTTAATGCTGTTAGTGAGCGTTGTTAACAAGTATGCCAAGCTAAGAAAGAACAGCGACGGTTAAGCATTGGTACATTGGTGTGCCAATCAAGAGCTGTTTCCTAGATTGCTGAAACTGGATTTCGGTGCCCATATGCCATATTTCATTTGACACTGAACACTGTGCTGATCAGTGCATATGTGTGAATGCTACAAAGCGGTAAACATGAGAACCTTGTTTTACAGATATGACTGATATTGAACAATATTGAGTGAGTTAGTTTCAGATATACGCGATGGTCTCAGTCTTTTGCTGTAGTACATTGTCATGTCGTTTGATAGTTTAAAAAAATACCCGTGTTCAAAAAATTACCGTGTATTTAAGGGCACCTCACTTGTTAGTCATGATTATTATAAAAACATCGCTTTTATTTCGATAACGCTTCGACACAAGTTTTTCAAGCCGATGTCACACGTAACCCATCACAATTCATCACACCCACAGTGCAGTCTTTTATGAAGTCCACCAATCATTTTCACATTGCTCATGATTGGTTTCCGCCACATGACATTATATGTTAATGTCAGGTTAGCATGTAGGTTGATTGGTCAACTCTGTGATGAGAAGATTAGCCATGTGAATAACCGACAAAAATTGTGTCCACAGAACAACCAGGTTCTTGCCCTTACGAGTACTTTGATCTAAAACGTAAAGGATAGTCTTGCGGGGTGGAATAAGTAAAGCTAGAAATCCCACAATCTGTTCCGTGGACAGTTGACGTCACTGTAGTTCTAAGTACGACTTCCTGCTCGAGATTTGTTGAGAAATCAAGGCATATTCACTCAAGAATTAGATAAAGCTGTTCCACTTAGGTAACTCAAAATGGTCATATCATACCAGGTATGTCAGGTGGTTGTGCGGATCACTAACCTTTTCATGTTCGTTTGTTCGCCTAAAGCGCGACAACCCGACAGGTTCTAACTAAGTTCATTCCCTCGTCTGGTAAGCTAGCATCTGACCCCGTAAATACGCCCTTGGACAGGGCAGTTAGCTTGTGCGGCAAACCCAAATTAACGCAAATATAGCGCGACTCTTGATTCATTGGCACAATTGGAGCCCAAGAAACGTTACTTGCACGTGACCAAGTGAACGGCACACCGTTGTGTGGTAACGACGAGACGCTGAGAGCAGTCAGTAACACGGTTGACGAATCAATGTTTTGTTCGGTGTATAAGGTTTTTTTACCAGAGTAGCAATTGTGCGAAAGCTGCTGAGATGATTCCGATCATATTGGGTTGAACCACGGGAAAGACAATATAGGATAAGCCAGTGAAAATCAGAGCGTCGGATCAGCTGGGCAAAATGCTTGAGATCCCAAAATAAAGTTTCTTGGAACGATTTATTTGTTTTGTCTTTAAAAGTAACTAGAGTTTGATCGCCGGGTCACATGAATACCAGCTTTTTCAGGGTTAGGTTGTAAGATAGCTTGGTAACTATGTCACAACTTGTTTTCTAGACACGTCTGGTCAGGCTATGCACTTGTTCCGTGTGGATGTGTGTTTAATTTTGGAATCACAAAAGATGTACCATCATACTTGTCGTGGATACTACAACTACACTTGTGTTTGTGGCGTAATTCACAAGAAAGGGTTTGGTGAAACTTAGGAACTATGACGATAACTGTCTGTTCAAGTCTTGTTAATCATGTCAGCATTAACAGTCAAACTCGGAACCTCAAAAGTGAAGGTTTGACTTTTATTTAACATTGGTTCACTTACACACAGCAAAAGTTCTATTTATGGCCAGGAAGTCAACTCACTTTTGTTGCACAGTGTCTGAGTTTCTCAAGCAGTTGCATTACTAGGTTACTGATTCCACATTGCACTCTATCTCACTAAGGAGTGTTCGTACTTTAAAGTAGAATTATCGTAGCCTATAGTAGTAGGAGCTGTTATTTATTTGCAGTCCCCGGAACTCTGGTCTCAGTGCATGTTATCCTTGGTTGATATGTTGACAATATCCACCCTCAGTTGCAATATTAGAGATGTGTTGCCTTGTATGTGTGCGTGTATTCCGATCGATTGTTTGTATTACAAAGTAAGGCTGTTGCTTTGTGTTTCCTGTCGCACAGTCAGACATGTTAGTCGACTTGCGATGATCAAAAACAAAAAGGCATATGTGAATATCACTATGGTCCAGTATATAGTGTAAGCAACCAAAACACCAAAGGTGTGGCGCACAGTAAAACTGTCTGTGCAATTCATACGTATGTGAGTCTATCGAAAAAAAATTAGACCAGTCACTGAAACATCAGGCTTTATAGCATCACACCAAAGAATAAAGGCTACACACTATTGATTACGAAAAACTTATTAACAGCCGCAAAGCTTAGAAAAATCTCATAGCTAGACCTATTGAACATATAGTAACACTCAAACTAGAGGTAACTATTATGGCATACTCCATAGTTGTACTTCAAAACCTATGGCAATGGTTGGGACTAATATTGCTAAGTCAACCTCCTAAAGTTTATTTACGTGGACATAACTAGCTACTAATAAATGACCAGATATTTTCTAGCTCTAAGTCAAATGGTATCCATATTTCATTTATGTCTTTGCATTCAGCTAGGAGCTTTATGTTATCTTTTCTTGGAAACAAGCACTAGATTTGCCATTCGAGCAAATCCTTGGTTCATTGAGTTTTGTACTCTGACTCACTTTCCCATGAAACAACCGTGTTGACCATTGTGCAAGTAACCCCATATTGAACAAGACCGAATTATCGTATCTGAATATCTAATCGTGTTCATTCTTATGTAACTGGCAGAATTATTCAAATGTCGGTCGTGGCTACTGACCGGCTCTGACGAGATAAGCGCTTGACTTGACCACCTATCGACTAAGATATGCTCATCATGAAAAGCCTAGCGTTTTCCCTGATCAGTACTTCTAACTACGTGATATTATAAAAAAAATCCACAAATAACTCACCAAAACAGCCGTATTGACTACAGCCAGTAGAATACACGTGATTCCTCGACACATGTTCCCGCTGGAAAAAAGGTCAGATCGAACGTGAAAAAAGTGAGGAGTTCAACGAGCAGACTGATGACAAAATGCGTACACATGAATGACAAAATGTCTAAATGCTCACGAAAATCTGAGCACATACAATTACCACTGCGAGACAGCGTTTTCTTAAGCGTAAAAAGAGGTACCGGATGTGTGCCGATGAATGTGTTCTTTTATACGTCTTCCAAATCCACGCCTACACACTCACACCAACAAACACTGCGAACAGAAGAACTGCATTGCTCAGTCCTATCAAAAAAAGAGCAAGCCCTAGGGAACGCAAGTGTTACTTTGGCACTGTTAAGATCTTGCTAATTTGAAATGAACATCATCATGCTTCTATCATACTCATGTGATTCTGTGTGAAGACAGGGAGCGGCTTTCGCGTGGGCAGATGCCAACTTTTCTAGTTCAACTGTACCCAACAATTTAATTGATTTTACAGTGCCAAGAAAGCTGTGGAAAACAAGAGCTATCGTCATGGATGCTCACCGTTAAACTATTCCGTTCGTTTACATCATATAGCTGGTTAGACAATTGACTACCGACTGAGACTAAACTCTAGTTAGTTTGAGCTTTGTTGAATGTGTCACTGATATCAAGAGAGGCATGTAGGGCCTAATGCATGTAGTCACCAGATAAGTCAGCTGTACGTGTAAGTGATGAACTGCTGTCCAAAAGTACTGCACAGAGCTAGTGTGAACAAATTTGAAGTTGAATAAATCACCGCTTATATTGTCGTCGTTCGGCATCGCTTCATAGGAACATCCATTACACGAGTGTTGGTAAGCAACACTACTGGTTAAGGCCCAGCTACATCTTGACTGAAGATCACGTAACACGGTCTGTGTCAACCGCTTGCGATGGGCTAGCACGGAAATTATTTGTCACTAGTAACAGGTGTTACGGGAATTGATCTCATGAAATCATACGTTTGGTTTGTGTATTGTTTTCTTTACCAATGCAGTGATAGCTAAAATCCCTATACCTTCGGACCACATTCCAATGCGTGATGGACCCGAGTAAATAAAAACCGGTAGTGACGTAAACATGATGAACGATGCCAGCAAGACATTTGCAACTGATTTTAGATACTCAGTTTGGTGGTTCTCCTCGACACTTTTCATACAAACGAACTGTATACGCGGAAAAAAACAATAATTAATTTAATAATTACGTAAACTGGAGGACTGAAGTTCTGGATATATAAACTTGTCGCCAGTCAAAACATCCAGAAATGTTCTGACACAAGTTTGGTGTTACTACCGCCACTAGGGTCGCGGTGACCATGAGGATATCGATCAGTAAGTAAGAGACGTTCTGGACAGTGTTGTTGTGGACAGATAGAACTGGTATGCACGTGCCTGTCACCATGTCACAAGCAGAATAAACTGACAAAGTTAGAACGAGAAAAGTTTGTAACTTTTAGGCGGATGTCTCTGAGTGTTTGGCTGACTGGTGAACTGCAACATAGAATGGAATCAGTCGTTCATAACTGTTCAATGGGCACCACCACATGTGAATTGTCAACAAAATTGAACAAGGTAGGTGTAAAACCGTCCTACTGCTGCCCGTCAAATTTCGGGGTACCACAGAGTGTAAATGAACGATTGGGTTACACTTTTAACCAGAATTATGCAACGATTAGACAGTAAAATACTTTCGCTGTTTCATCAGACAGAATAGGTGGTGCCATCTTAGTAAGCACTGAGTTCACCGGCGTCCGGATCTGGCTGAACAGGGTTAACTATGGTCGCACCCGTTGAAAACCTTTATCTTTAGTGGTCGGATAAAATGAAACCAGAATGGAAAATGACGAAACAAGTTTTCGTAAAGGATTTATTAACAAAAGCTCAAGGCTGGCTTATAATACTTTTTTAGTAACTGATGTAAATCAGCCGGCTATTGAAAAGACATCCAAACTAGCAACCCGCAAGGAACAGTCTACCGCTACAAGTAACTGCATGAAAACTGATTGAAATCTCTAAGGTTCGACACAAGTGTGCAGCGTCTACACGCGAGACTGTGAAACCACGACCAGCTTCCTGTGAAACCTGGCACGTTTTAAGGCGGACCGGACACAGTGTGGATCCAAACCAAACATGTGGACCTATGGCATCCATTGGTCCGGCAGGTGCACGAAGACGTTGCCGGTGCACATAGAAAACAGAATAAAAATCCCGAAAAAAAGATATTTTCTCAAAACCAGTTTAGTTGGATAGAGCGGATTTATGGTTCTGTTGCGAATTCCGAAAACGTGGCTAATGTTTCTCATTACAAGTGAGGTGTTTTGTGTTTGTTTATGTGGTTGGCTGTTCGTTATTTTTTCACTGCAATCTACTTCCATTTTTTCTAATTACCTTTCTATTGAATTTTGGTGAATCGCGCCATCGGTTGCATTTTGGTTCACCATATTATGGTCAGCTTGTAGGTTTTCCTGATGCCTAAGCTACGGTGGTTTTTCATATACTCGCTTGTAATTGGCCTTGCCAGTATGGTGTTGAAGTCAGTCATAATGATAATTTTGTGCTTTCGTTTGAAAATCTTGCTGACGGACGGAGGCTCGTGATTGAGGCTTGGTACGCGGAATCCCAGAGCTGAAACACAGTCCGTGGCACACATTGTTTTCTACGGAAAAATAATCGACAGTTGCGTGATCGTGGTCTGGCAGCTTGCAGTTCAAACTCACTCTTGACTTTATGGTCTATCAAATTAATCTATTTAATAGGGCGCTCACACATCAACAGCTTCAAACCGCAGACGCACTAGGGTTGTTTACCTCCTACCCGAATTTTAATAACCAGCTAACTGCCAAACTGAAGAGATTTAACACAACCTCAGATAAATACCTGATCATGTCACTAGTGCACATCCTTGCCACGTCCGGGATTTGAAATCCGGCCACGCTTTCAACGTGAAATTAACCCAGTCCTCGAATACTTGGCAGAAATACCTGCTCAACCTTGAAGCCATTTTGCATTCCATCAAGAATCCAGATTTTCAGTAGCGATGTCGTGGGCCATCTTTTTCGGACGGATTCTGGGGTAGCGGAAAGGACTAGTTTGTCATTCAGTGAGGCTGCGAAATCTACAGGGTATTTTTTATCACTTCAATTAACAAACAGAAAAAGCGCGATGGGTCCACCTAACTCTCCGCTGCTGAAGGCAAATGGTTGTTCGGCTTTCCTCCTGTCATCTAAGTAAGTAACTGTTACACTTATGGATTGGATTAAAATCGACGAACTGTAAATTGAATTTCGCAGGTTGCTAAGACGTAAGAGAACTGGCGGTAAATAGGAAACGAGAATACACGGTGTGGTCACCCATTTCAACCGGTTTCTTACATTCAACCCAGAAAACCCTCCGTGTTAAAGAACTAAGTCGCAAATACACTGTTCTGCACGGCTTTGTTATGAATGGCCAATTAACGAAAGAGAATCAGTTGGGAAATTACCAACCACCGTTATGCTCTACTCAAATGATTAACTACATTACTGTCGACGAACCGGGGGGCTGGGCTTTGACATAACGAATGGACACATTGGAAGATCTACAACGAATACTGAGTCAGCAGAACATCAGTGACCTTTATAGCTACCACTGTGTTACAGAGCAAGTTAATTCATTTGGAAACCAAACAAATTATTCTGGAGCATTCAGACTGTGTTTGTCACGTGAATGTTTGTCACTCTATTCGTGTTGTTAGCCTGGGACGTGGGTGGCGCAAAAATCTGGTTTCAGCGAACCAAGGTAGGTGGCACTTGTTTCAAAAACGCAACGAACACAAACATTTTAATGTAATACGCATATTGGAACAGCGCAGTTGTCACTGGCAAGTTCGTGTAAGGAAATCCCTAATTCTTAACAGATTGCTCTCCCTGTCATTTTTGTTGTAATCGTCCTTTACTACTTCGATACTTCACTGCATCGATCTGGCCGACTATTCACGAACAGCAGAAGTTGAACTTTTACCTTCATCGCATTTATCTGCAGAAGAAGATGGTTCCAGTGACAAGAAAATTCTCTCGGGCCCAATTTATTTTCCTGGTGGTCTCACTGACGTTGTCATACTCGGTAAGAATTCTCTGCTGAACGTATGTCGCAACATCATACCATTAACTTAGCTGAATTTTGTGAATCCAATACTGACGTTCCCCATTTCTGCCAAAAGTCACTGAGTCGCGGGCTCTGCGATACCTGGACTCAGTCTATGCACTTGACAATCAAACCAAGTTCAAACACAGTTCCTGGACCAGGTAATTTTGCGATTGGTTTGGCAACCCTTGTGCAACTGTCAGGTTCTGCTTAGCTAAACTGACACTCCTTATATCTCGCTTTCTTGACCAAATAACTCTCGTGACATTAACTCCAAAGGCTATTTCCTCACGCAGTCTTGTGATGAGGGCATTGGATCAACAGGATCAATGGTGACAATCCTTCCCAACTAGCCCCTTTCGAGGTTGACGACTATTTGATTTCGCCTTTGTCTCCTTCTGTCAATTTGTTTGTCTGAAGTGATATGGTGCCGTACAAACTATCTCGATTCTTAAGTAGTCCAAATAACTCTGGAACCCTTCAGTTTGGAAGCAGAGGCCTTGATCAGTCAAAGTTCCCCTTGATATTGCGTGGTCTGCAACGATGTAATTCATCATGGTTTAGTATATAACATCTACATGTCTATCGAGTAAAACGACTGACTATTTCATTTGGCAGGGTTTTCCGTCATTACAACCGCATACTTTTTTCGTTAATAGTAAGGGAGAAGTGGTCCAAATTGTTCGCTGTTTAACTGTCCTCCAGTTTGACTGACGGGAGCTGAACGAATAAAACGCTGAACTGAGTGTTAACTGTTCTTCAGTAGCTGATCTGTTTGAAAAACTAGTACTTAACTAGTAATCTTACTCTTCATCTCCGGTCAGTGAATCTTCTTGTCAGCGTTTCGTAAGTTTTACAGTATCTCGCAGGGGACATCTAACTGTATTCCTTCACAAATGTCCCTACCAACATTGTCAGTGTTGCTGCCACACAAACTGTCCCGCAGTTGGCGCAGTTAACACAGTTCAGCCGCAGTGTGAGCAGCGCACACAAAATGCTCTCATTTCCAGATACACTTCACCTTCCCAGATTTAACCCCATCAATATCGCGTCTCGAATCTGCGTGTATGTTCTTTTTAGACTGTTCAGCCCTATGGAATTGGACCACATTTCAATACCGACAGTCGCGGAAGCCATAGCCATCCGTTTACTCTCCCCCCACTATGTATTCAAAAACGTTTCGTAAAAACACTGAATCTTCCATGGCCTGGTGTTCACATCCGGACCGAACAGATCACGTAATCATGACCACTATCTTAACAGTCATCAATAGTTTGTACAATTGACCTGAAACTGATAATGAACCGTTTGATCCCTTACTGTACCTATTCTCACACATGATTAATTCATATAAATGTGTTGTAATTTGCCTGATGATGAATCACCGAAAACAAGCTTGTTCGCTACACGTTCCTCCTAAAATCCGATGACGTCCGCATGAAATTTACCCGTGTGGCGTTCGATCAAGAGAGTGCGCGGCTTCTACACACACAGTGAAATGTAAACTGGTACCTCTCGTACAACCATAGCTGTAAGGCCCAACGAGTAACAGTTCCTAGGGTGCTTGTTGTCCAACTCACCCTCCCGAAAGATTTGAAGATGGTCCCCACACGAAAACGTCGACGGTGTTATTTCAGTATTTATATAGGGGTAATGAAAGCTAACGTGACCAGAAAGCCATCTCAGTGATCTCTATCAAGTTTCCACCGGAATCGCCTCAATCGGCAACACTTTTTTATCCATTGTTTGCACTTCTTCCTGATCAACCTTTTTAGGCAGAAGTGCGGCTGTTTGTTCCGCCACTTATGGCTGTGGACCACTAATCCGTAAGTCGGCTTGTTCATTCTTCAGTAATACGGCTGAAATATCTATTACGTGTCTTACTTCATCAGCGCTGTGGATGACGACATCCATTTCATGTGCAACAGTAGTGAGTAAGTCATCCTTAACTTTAAGGGTCATTAATCTGAATATGGATGGACACCCGACAGTCCGAACGATATACATTTAAACAGATACCGATTTTCTAAACAACAACAGCGATTCACCCTCTAATTGATTGCTTGACTGGCACTCGTCACAACCCTGACCTGAAGTACAAGATTGTGAATATCCTTTCTCCCTGCAACAGAGAAATTTCTCAAGAGCGTTGGAATGGCAGCGGTGTTTTTGACCGTAAACTCACTGAAGTGAACACGAAAGTTGATTTCTCCACAGGACCTCTCTACCAGTGAGAAGAGCGAACTGACCGAATCATTCGCTTGCCTGATGATACCTTCTCTCTGCACAACTTCATCTTGTCACTTAATTTGGGAGCAACCAAACGGGGTGATTTTGATTCAGTGGAGCTTTCGCGTTCAACCCATTTACAAACAGTTGTATGGGTCCAGGTTGCATTTATCACTTGTGGAAATCCTCCTACTAGTTCAAGCAGTGGTCACCGTCGAAATCAGTTTGGACGCCTTTTTACGCTGTTTCATAATTGGAACAACTCTATACTTCTTTACATGCTTGTGCTCTTTCAATTCACTTGCATCTTCAGCTCGACCAAGAGACTGCGTCAAACTATGTTCTGACGTGCATCGGGAGGAACGACATAACTACTTTAAAACGGAACCTTTGATTTATACATCGTGCATTCCCAAGTTATTAACTTTGGGCGAACAATGAACCGCTGCCTTTATGATCAATGCGCTTGGCTAAACGACCTTATCCGGATTTGTCCCAGCAAAGAAATAGCCACCCGTTGCTAGTCAAACAAAAGTCCCAGCTTTCAGTGGTTTCACACTTAGCTCAAACTTTTATCTTGGTAACCGCATCTATTACTGAATCTCCTTAAAACAGAAAGGATTCAATGAGAGGTTTATTTCATTAAGGCATTTCGATGTCTAAGAACAGTATTTTCCGCCGCTGTCAGTCTTCTGCATTGAAGCATACTTTCATTTCTTCCCTGTCTTCCTGGATTTCAAGGCTGCTATTCCTAGGTCCAGATCTTTTCGTAGAATTTTACAGTTCGTTCAGTTTACTTAGTTTGTCTGTTGCGCCTCCGCTGACTGTCATAGATATTTCAACCTGCAACTGATGGACCGTTTGGGCCAATCCTCCCAAGGTCACCGGAGGGGAGATGACAGAGATTTTAAGGTGTTCTCGGATTGTTGATGACGTTTCCTTCACGAATCGCTGTTTCGAATTCTCGTCTAACTCGAGTGGACTCTTGAAAACGACCTCAGCAGTGATAGTGCTTTCGAGTCTGAATCTTGTACCCTTCAACCTCGCAGTTCCGCTTGAAAGTTAGCAGGGCTGCAGAGACCAGTTATCATCACTTCCTTAGGGACTGCCCGCCTGGACCGAGTATAATCTCTTCGCGCTCCCCAACAGAATCGCCTTTATTCTGTGTTTGAGAAGCGTNACTATCACAAACGTCTGAGATCGTTTGTTGTGTAATAGACATGGAAAACTACTGTACAGATAAGCCGAACAACGAAACTGTCATTCGGAATGTTACTGTTTTGATAAAGGCGAAAATATTTATAGACAATGACGAAGCCATCCTCATGAAGTCCCGGTAATCGGCCCAGTTCGAAGAGCGCCGTCTGTATAAGTGTACTCCCCCAATAATTCGTGTAATCAAACTGCTTTTGACTTCTCTTTTGAAACGAATAACCTAAGCACCTTAAACTACGTTCATAAAAATATTAATACCAGGAATTGAACCCAGACAAATCTTGAATCGACAGATAATAAATGTACGCAAATCCTGTAATGGAAACATAACCCTCGTTCTACATAGTTTCAAAAAAGCTGAATAAACTGTGGTCCATTGACGCAGCAGTGTAAGGTTTACGTTGCGTTGTGTGGATTAAGTGAATAGTGTATCGTTAAGACCCAAACGAACAAACTAGATACTTTGTTGAGGTTCTCAGGTAAATTTGGATATATTAACAACAACCCACCAACGTACGTTCGTCAGAGCGTTGCCTAAAGCTCAAAGCCATTGAATGAAGTGGTTGTGACTGGTGTTTGTCACTTCAGGCTGTGCTATTCCAAACCGCAGTCGACATATTTTGGCGAAGCTGCTGACTAATGCGGCTGTAAAGACAGAGATGACAGCACACATCATCTGTAGAAAAAAACAGGTTGTCTCTCTGTAGTTTCACACCGACGCTCATTACGTAAGTGTGGATGCGTGACTTATTGATTTGCTAACTTGGCTACTTTACTGATCAAAATCCATAGCATATTGCAGAAGGTGGTGATTATTCAAATCTGTCAAAGGAGCCCATTAGAACTTGAGGGTTTCATGAATACGAACCTCGTGGTTGTCGGTTAGAGGGGATATTTACCAACGTGCATATAATTTAACAATGTTCCATCTTGAATTCAGAAGTGTATGACCACGGCGAAAGAGAATTCATGGTTTAGTGCATACGCATCTGCATTAATAGAATGACGCTCAGTAATGAGTCATTAATTTGATCACCTCAGTGCATCTTTGGCTGATTTGATCCAGCTAGATCAAACCAGCTGTTCACCACTTCGTTAGTTATCAGTGGAATTCACTGTTTGAGGCAGCCTGATCATCATAACTTATTAGTATACTGGCTTCACAGTAGCGGATGAAAAATGCTGAACAACAACGTAACCGTGTTAACCACTGCACCATTGACCTCACATTAGGCACGGCTGAATTATCAAATCTGAACGCTCAACCACTCTCGCTTGTGGAATGACCGGAGTGCAAATCCCGGCCGTGACAAGGATATGCACTACTGACGAGCTCTAATGAGAGCGAAACTCGAGTCTAGTGCTTCTTTTCGAAAGAGGCTGGCTGGAAAGTCTATCTGGATGCGAACGCTGCGATCAAATGTGAGTGATGGTCAACTTGAAAATAAACCAAATCCTCGACTACTCATCAGTAATCTAAACAACGTAACTGTTGTACTGTTTACCTTCGAATAGCGAGCAGCTTGAACTCTTGAATAAAGACGGAGGTGCTAAGCAAACGGTTCGGAAACAAAGTTATTGGTTGTTAATTGAACAAAGAAAATTCTTTGCACTTGACGACTGCATCACGGACGTATCTAACTGTCATTCTTAAATGAAAATATCGTTGATCCTGGCCATCCTCTCTGTTTAGATTCAAACATTTAAAACCGATAGAAAGTGACTTCTAACATGTTTATAAACCTGATGGACGAAGGCTTGAATCATATCGTGAAGTTTCTACATATAATGTGACATACCCTAACATCTTTGCTTCATCTAAGTTTGTCAGGTGGGTATGGTAGTGGTCATACATTGGGTCGGCCGATCCTGTGAATCCGTTTCTCAGTTGAACTCAATCACATATGAAACATATATGGAACATTTTGTCGAAACCAATTCACAACCACTGATAGAGTGTAAGTGGAAGAGAGGATATCACAAAAAATATATGGTACAGTAATACTGCTACTATCAATAATTCCACCCACTTTCGTATAAGAAAAGAGCTCTTATATCTTCATTTTATGGTAATAACTTATTAACACGTTTATCACCATATTGATTTGTTTTGTAAAGAAACTGTGATTTGTTGTTGACGTTTACTTTTCCAGCAGACTATTAGACGACCAAAAGATATAATTCCTGCTTCCTTACACACTATTGCTTTTGTCTATGGTTGAAGTTGTTGTACTATTTGTACATGTGTCAACTCGCATGATAATGACTTCCTTGTTCTACTAGCATCCTAGTGATGGGCCCCTTTCCAGCAACGATGTCCGGAAATCAATACAGCGTAGTCATGACCGAACACTTCACAAGGTGGATCGAAGCAGCCGCTATACCCGATCAGCGCGCGAGCATGATGTGCAGGGCGGTGATGGAGCACATCGTAGCGGATCACGGAATACCACGAAGCATATTGACTGATCAAGGCCCGTGCTTCGAAAGTGAGGAGTTTCGGAACTGTTTGGAGCGTTTGGGAATAAAGAAAATACGCACAACTCCATATCATCCTCAATCAAACGGATTGACGGAGAGGAACAATCGCACAATCAAGGAATGGTTGGTTGCAAAAGGGAGAAACGTTAATGTTGATTCTGTTGGCCCACCGCTGTTCGCCGCAAGGGACAACGAAAAAGTCGCCATTCGAGCTAATTTATGGGCGCGTGCCACGCTTGCCAGTCGATCAGGAGATTGGTTTATGGAGAGACCGACGAATGAGCAGACGTGAATTAGCGGTAGCTCGGAGATCTGCCAACCGAAACTTAAAAAACACACAAGAAGCTTCTAAGAAGCGATCAACTGCAAGGTTACCGGGTCGGAGCACTGTGTTTGGACCTGGATCTAAGGTTAAATACCGAGACCGGCGGAGTGCGGGGGCAACAGGATTCGGATCTAGGAAGTTGCTGGCACGGTGGAAGGGACCGTGTGGATTAGTTGAACGTCGTGGCCCAGTGTATCTGATGAAGAATGAGAAAAATCAACATCGAGTGCACGGAAGTCAACTTTGTAAATGATACGACAGAAGAGAATGCACACCAGGTGTGTCAAAAACACTGAGGCAGGCACGCAGATCATCAAAAGAACGAAGAGAACCTGAACGCCTTTTGTTACAACTGGAACAATCATTGCGGGGGAGGAGTGTAGTGGGGATAGACGGTCGCACCATACTACTTACACCACTATTCAGTGGAAGCATGGATCGAAATGATCGCAGTATAAATACGGGAGACATGTGGGAATGATCGTTGGAAGGAAGAATGACATTTGATGGCTGTCGCTACATGACGGAACTGAGACATGGTGTCCAAAGCGACTGGAGCGTCCTCAGAAGAGTGCGGTGTGCAAATGAGTGTTTTTGTTCCTAGTCCCGTATAGTGGCTTAAGTAGTGTATTGGTTTCTCCAATAAAACAGCATTTGTGTCGTCCGCCTTCTGGATTCACAACACTAGTTCACACATGACGGTTTCTGCATGTTCACTGGAGTAGAAAACGAACTCATATAATTGTGTAGGATGCAAATGAACGATGCAGGAACTTCTATAGTGCGCCATAATTAATGCCTCTCCAGGCAGACGAACTACGTTCAAATTTGTTTTATTCACGTGATTCTTTCTGCAGTTGGTTGTTAAATTGAATGTAGAATGGTAGCCCGAATAAACTGACCAGCCAAGCTTCAGTTTTACCATGGTGGTTTGGACCAAGATGTTCAACGCACCGTGAATACCTTACTGATGATTGTGTCGAGTTTTAGCTTGACAAAGGATGTTGCGAAAGTGACTTCCCCCGAAGACGGTTTCCGTCTTTTTCTACTGGTTCAAAAACACGTGCTGAAGTTCTTGACTCAAACCATTACAAACGTCTGGATGGTGTTGCGTTCAAACACGTTTGGATGAGTATACCATCATAACGCGCGAACTACATCAATATTCTAAACTTCTTTGTTGGAATTTCGCCTGTGACCAGCTTTGCTTCCATCTCGGTCTTCCAACTGATGTCACTCTTGTTCGCTGTCAGGCCACAGGCGTATGCGGATCACCATGGTCAATTTCTCATGTCTCGGGCAATGGATTTTGACCTCAAGCTGAAAGCTCGTGGATGAAAACATGGAGGTTTATTACCGTCATATACTGTGAACGTCGGCAGGTATAGGAAAATGTTACTGGAGTGGCTGTGTTAAAGGAAGAATTAAGCAACATGAACAAAGTTGGAATGACCCAACATGCAACCTTGTGAGATTGGAAATGCACAAGCCACTCCTGAACTAATTTTGAGGACACGACAGTGAACAGTCATTAGTTGAATCCAGTAACTCTGACGACCCCTGACGGCCATGGGATTGGTGATAGAACTGGTGGCGGACTGAGTGATGACATGATAATTGCGCGTTCCGAATTTCTATTTGAAATCTTAGAGACAACCATTCCACTAACCCCGAAAACACTCACTCGCCACCTCTAGCATTACTTGCGCAGCTAACTGTATGTGTAGAGTCAAGCACAGAGGCCGAAAAGTGGAAACACTTGGGCCATATGCCTCGTAATACAGTCCAGTTAGGTTATTCAAAAGCGGAGTTGTCAGTGTCAAATATTTCATCGCGTGACATTCCTAAGAAATAAACGTGCCATCCATGTATGGTGTGTTTTTGTATGGTGCATCATTCAGTTAACAAGCCTATTTTGCTTTTGTTCACAATATCGTTCCATACTTGCTATTTGTGTAAGTATGCACATGACAGCTCAACTAGGGTGATTGGTGTTATAAATCAGTGATTGTGAACTGCTTAGATTCTCTCATATTCTTACTTTGTGGTTCTAACCATTCTGATTACACAAGTGTTCCACATTTCCTCTTCTCCACTGTTCCTCCCTTCCTTCTTGGGAATGTACATATCTTTTCGCAAAGTCTTTTTAAGCAATCTGTCAATTACCACATGCTCTGATTTCCATCATTGTTAAATACATATTGTTTGTTGTTAACTACTTGCTCAGTCAGCCTACAGGTAAGCGTTTTCTCCTCATGGCTTCTTAAACAGATGCTGACTGGTGAAACCAAATCCCCGTTTAACGTCCTCATCGGAACAAGTAGCTTATTCTTTTTCTGTAGCCATTTGGCTGTACACAGACCTGTTTATTGTAGTTTGATGAAAGCCGTCGGACCTTCGTTGTAAAACATATGTTAAACAACGACCTATATATTTCAAATTAGTCAGGCAGCAAAACGTTTTAAACCATATCCGCTTGAACTATAATGTGAACATACGAAACTTAGGGCACTATCACAGTTGGTCCAACTGTGCAGTGAGAACTTGAGTTGTGTATCCTTTTGCTAATCCAGTTAGGGTTCGAGTTGAAAGACAACTAACTCATGAGTACCGAAGTTTTCCGATTATTGGTTTGTTGGGGGCGGAAACTTGCTATTCGTCAAGTAAGCGATCTAGCGGAAACAGTTCTACAAATACGTGGGCCGTGTTTAGCTGATGGCACTATAATTCTCAATTATTGCAGCGGAATATGAAAAATCACAAACTTATGTACTGATAGGTAGGTTTGGTATGTCACATGAACACGGGTTATTGAATTGGTGGCACCTCTACCAGGGTGTCCTTCATCATAATTCACAGACAGGGTCTACGCGTAATTTCCTTGTTCGCTAGCGTGACTTTGAAGTGACCTTCTGAATCTTTATGCACTAAGAAAAAAAGTGGATATAGATATTCTAGCACAAAAGATGAGATAAACACACCGCTCACTCCATTCAGTTCGGACTTTAATCTACATGGCCGTTTTATGTCCATAGGTTCGCAATTTCGTAGTGCCGTTGTGCAAATTTTACCAGGCTGTATTGCAGTTCGGCCCACTTTGGGGTCGAAAAAGTCTATCATATGATTTATACGATGCTGTCTAAGATCACGCATGCAAGACAATGATCATAGCTGGCTAAGATAGGTGAGTGAGCTTTTATCTACAAGCGTAAATTAAACAGGGAAGAAATCGATGAGGCATGTAATCCACAGTCTTCTAGGGACAAATTACTATGAAGGATTGTCATAGTAAACCAGTTTTCATAAGACGATGGATATTACGCCTTTTAATATACTGACGACCAAGACAGGCAAGTAGGGTTACATCAGACCTTTTTCGTAAAAGTTTCCACCATGTTCATCAGTTACTTTACACGACCCGTGATAGTTGGTTATGCAAATGACGGAAAGAAGCGCACAGGAGTTGGTCAACATTCCGTCGGATAATCATGAGATTCAAAAATCAATTAAGACACATCAATGTAAACAACAATACTACAGCTGTGGCAAAAACCTATCTGTGTAGAAATAGATTAGAGATGTACGAAAACCGATTGGAGAGTTGCATAACCAGTGTGAAGAACAAAGAAAGCGAGGAGAAGTGAAAGAGCACATAGAACCACAACTGATCAACCAAAAAAGCGATAAACCCATGAGTACGAATCACTGGCAACATGCCAACGGCAGACCAACAATCATAACGTTGGGTATACAAGGTGCGACCTTTCAGCAAAAATATTGTGTGTTGGTTAGGCGGTACACAACATGGGAAACATTCTACTCCGGGTAGTTTCTTACAACCATTGCGTGGTTAATGATGATGAGGTGGTGTCGCTTCTGTTGTTTGGTGGCCACATTGAGATATAACCCGTGACTTGTGTTTCATGAGTCCTTCTAGTTCGGCTCACGTACCTCAGTTTATATTATTGAGTGTGCCATGTTACATGTTACCATACGTACAAGCGTATTCGGTGGTGGCGGCGAGTGAAAGGTTTGGAGATTTTTTTAATCGTGCCGAGATCGCACCAGTTCATTGACGACTGTGGAGTCGATAATATTATGGGACTCACAAGTATGCACTGAATGTGTTCATGGCCACAATTATTTTTGCGCAGGAGCAATGATTAAGCAGTTTTTTGGACTGTCATCTCCAAAGTCAACATATGTGTTACTTCTCCGATGTACTGTAAAATAACACGATTATATATTAAATCGTCGAACAGATAGGTTGGATTGCTTTGCGGATGATTCCGGTGACTCATTTGTGGGTCATGTTGAAAATGAGGCGGAATAAGTCTACTTTGAGCGATCCTGATAAGAAACTTTAAGTTGAACATATTGCCATAGGCTGAACATCATTTTTAACTGACCCCGTGTTTGACCTCAAGATTTTTTATTATCGAAAGTGACGCTCAGCAAGTTCAAGTATTTCTGTGATTTCAAAGTGAAGAGAGATCTTAGCCATCCGTTCATCGACTGGAGTTAACGGGTCAGTTATCACGATTCCTCTTGAGACGATCGGATGAACTAAGGCTTAATCACAGGTAAATGTTGCGCGTCTTCTCGAAAGATAGTTTGGTGATGCTTAATTTGAGGTCACCGAAGCAATGGTCAGCGCAGTTGGAGCAGGAAAACGTGACTAGAGTTCAAATCCTGGTCGTGTTAAGGATAGGCAATACTGAAAGTTTTAACAGATAAGAAACTTGGGTATAACATGTTCTTTGAAACATAACGGCTGAAAATTTTATGGCAATACGAAAGCAACAATCAGCTCTGAATGATGTTCAGTGTGTAGTAGCCAAAATTCTCCTACTAATTATCAGAAATATATGGTCTCTCCGCTTAGGTTTACGGTTTACTCTTCTCGTCAATACTTCATATAAGCTGACAGTGATTTTTTGAACTTTGACGGGGACACTGCCATTTTCCTAGACTTTTCTGGCGATTAAAGAGTTCTGGTAACGGTGTCTTAAGCGTATAAACGTGCTGTGTTGACTCAATCACGAAAGTACCGCCGGCCCTTTGTTTGTATAACGTCATGAATACACCTAAAAACTGCCTGTGAGTCTGGGTACAAACAGACCCTCCGTTGATCCAGATAGAATTGTTGCTACTATAAATGGAACATTTATGGTGTACAGATATAAAAGGTTAGATTTCTTAAAGGGGGCATTTTGAAGGAGACACTGTGCATCTCAGCCTAGTTATGGATAGCATTTATGTTCTCAGTTAGTAGACCGTTTGTGAAAAATGAATACACGTTAAAGGAGACAGTTACATCGTTTTTAATTCGACGCAACTCTTTGTAGTCGGTAAAGAAAGCCATGAATCTCAAGTTGCACGGTGCTAGCACTTGTTTTCTCCACGAAAACGATGTTTCAACGAGCGGTATGATGAGGTGACTACCGAACAAGCGGGTCTGATAGATCTGCTGTGTTTGTGAGCTTTGGTAGGTTAAGTAATTCGGGTGACTTGGATTGCGTTGGTATGAATTCGTAATGCGCTTTCTCGTCAGCTAAGACACACTCGCAGGTTACAAAGACAATTGGTAATTCCTATTCTGAAAACGTTGAAAAGGGGTAGCTGTTACCGGACAAAAAATGAGGGTAGTTTTGCATCCATGAATGCCAACTATCACACGAAGGCAAATTTGTGGCCTTCACTAATTTATCGAGAACCTGAGTTAGCCTTGCTCATAATGTTAAAGCTATCCATTGAAAAACTGTGCCCACCCCAAATGGACCACTGACAACTCAGTCCATCTGACCATGTACTCCGCTCAAAGCAATTACCGTGCCAGAAGTGGCAAGTCATCCGTGGCTCCTCCTCTTGTACTCAACATCTCGTATGTGGATTTCCTTCTGTACTCTTCTGAGTACATGTTCCGTAGCCTAGGGGTATGACAATATAAAACGTGTTACAACGTAAAACACACCTGTTACCAGCACATTTACCAACCGAAGAAACTATTGCATTTATTGCTTATCGTTTGGTAGGTTTTTATTTCGTTGTTTGAAACAATGATGAATGGCGAAATCTTTGAAGCATCTTTGGAGTGTCTGCAGAAAGTCAATCCCAAATTTTCCTCTTTTTTGCTTTTGGCCGTATGCACTCAAAATCATGCTGAGTTTTGTAGTTTTCTTTTTAAATATCCTTGCGTACCTAGTAAAACATATTTTACATGGAACTATACTCCCTTGTTTTAATGAGCTCATTTCCTGTTGACTGGTCGTCATTTGCGAACACATGGTAACAGTCCGATTGTACAAATTTGACTACTGCGCTCAGAAGAAGTTCGTGCGGACACAAACTCCTCCGGTCCAAAATCAATCAGGCCCACGATTTCGAACTGTGGTTGCGTAAGTGATAGAAAAACAAGCTTTTCATAATCTCTGTTGACAGATTTTCTTGCTTGCTTATCCATAGTTTTTGTATTGTAAGTAACCTGATGATCAATAAGAAAACAAGTCTTTTCCACCACTTTATCATTGTCACAACTCGTTTCTGGTTGATCCCATTAGAACGCTTTTGACTGCCAGATAAGTTGAGCACCCGATTAATTCACATTCAAGGGGGTAGGTCACTTTTATTGTAATGTAGTCAATAAAACTATAAAAATTTCAGCAATGTCTATCGTCTTTTCTGACGTTTTTTCCCGTTTGGAAGATCACATCACACCACCCGGTCGTCTGGATAAACGCCACTAGAATTGTCGACTTGCGCCTCACGGATCGAATTATCCTAAATCGCTAGAAGCGTTTTAACAAGGACTAAACTCAGTGAAGACATTAATGGTTGTCTTCAGCTTTTTAGTGCTGAAAGTTTTGCCTATATGATGAACAATTTGATAAAGCGGTCATTTCGATACTCATCAGAATATATCAACGCGACTGCGTAATGTAGTGAAAGTTCAAAGTGGGTAAATCACAGATATTGGAAGAAATCGAGTGAACCATCACTGAGTGAAGTCAACTCGGCTGATGAAAACAGGCTGGAACCCCCGTCATAACAGACCCCATCAAAACGGTCAAAACCGGACAGACGCATACAAGTTGTTTGAGTGCGAATCTCGCTGTTACGTGAACAAGAATTCCGATTCCCAAACGACAGCGTACGGTCAGTGCATGGACTTACGAAACTGACAACTTTTCGGTTAAATTAAGCCGGCGGGAACAATGAATGTGCGCACGGTACTAAATTTGATTTCTGCAGGTGGATCTATGGGGGAGAATAGCCCAATTTGGGTCCGCTCTATAAACGTACATCCAAAGACGAACAGTGAATCAACCGCAATTATCTGATCTCTTCTGAGATCAGAAAAGACGGTGACATCTGTACTTTGTTGGTCACTTTCTGTTGTGTTCATCTTTTCAATAAATTCGCTAACCAACTTAAAGGCACCACGAGTACAACATTCCAAGTTGTCGCCTTGCCTTGCTTTTGACAGACAGATTGTGGTTTTGAAAATATTTTGTGAACAAGCCCCGAGTTGACATTGACCTGGTCAGGAAATGTTCACTCTAAATATTGAATCTAGCCAAGGTAGCCCTCCCGATGGCTTCGACACCGCTCGAAATGTACTTATTACTAATAACAGAAGCTATTACCAATAAATTCGCGATTCGCCCAACCAAATTCATTTGAAATCCGGACGATTACGAACCACACATGATCCATCGAGTTCTTTCAAAGCCAACTCATGTGTCAGTTCTCGACAGACTGTGACATGCTTCACTGTTCGTTACTTCTGCTAGCCCGAGTGACCTGTTGATAGACCTTAGAAGGGGCATTACGGGTCGTATACCATTGTAGATATTACTGGAGTTATTGAAGACACCCGTTTTGAAATTCGGCTTACTGCAGATTGGGAGGACACTCAGCAAGCAATTGTACTTTATGCAAAATACGTGCACGTGTTGCTTCAACCTGACAGTCACCTAGATAAATAGAAATAAAGTTAGAGATGTGGAACCGACTGCTGGGCCTGCACAGCACCACTGACAGACATCTACATTTTGCTGTCTGGACCCAAATGCTGACATTCTATTCTTTGTGTACGTGTTAAGCGAAAAGTATACGAATTGATGAGACTCCTCTGAAGCAGGTGTGCTTGGGCGTTGCCGATTAGTGAATGACTAGGTGAGATGTGCCAAAGTACTAGAAGCCCTATTCAACGTTAACATACATTGCTTAGATAAACGTGGCTAACCTACACAAAAACGCTGTTGGCTACGCTTGTGCTGTGACAGGTGGATAGACGCTGAGATTACGGCAAATTATTGTCGAATACCTGTATTGGTTTCTACGCTAATCTCGTCAATTAAGCTTACGATGTTGCACGTCAACAGCCTTCTTATTAATAAGAATCGGTGACTATACTAACCATAAGAGGCATGTGCCAAATTCTTTTAATGAAATCTTAGAAACCATAGTCTGATTCTGTTTAGTTAATGGGACCAGAGGTGGCAATCAATTCGGCTAGTTACTTATGCTTAAGTGGCAGATTCTACGATAAAATCCATGGGAAGAAACGAAAATAGCAGGCAATTTATAAGACAGCCTCGCTCGCTAAATGCCCCACTGTCACCTGTCACGTGATAGACACGCTGACATCGACCACCGTGTTATTAGGTGTCCGAACTTCAAAGTTGTTAACGGTTTTGTAGCAAACAATATCGAGAGTATCTCTGACCGCACTAAGGGCCATACTAACCACGATTTTAACAGAAAAGTGACTATAGGTTTTGTGGTAGATATCACGCCAAAGTGTTCTTCGTGTTGCCATATGGTCTTATGTATCCGAACGATGGGACTGCAATAAAAGTCAACAATTAGCAACAGTTAAAATCTTGATTTTTTGCTGGATTAAAAATAGATAAGCAAGGTAAAAAGACGAATTGTGTTGCGACTATTATACTGATTTGACACTAAATTTCGTAATGGTTTGAAGGGCCTGCATCCTGTCAGAATTTTCGTCCTAAGGAATAGATAGTCAAAGTTAGATCGTTGCCAAATTTCGTAGTGAAGTTCACATCGGACGGTTGGTTTCCTGCTTGCACAGACATATAACTTGTCGAAACGAGCTGCAGAGAACACGAGTAAACATCTATCTTATTGTGTGAAGAGTGATCGTACGAGTATCTAATCTAAGTAGCGTTTATAACGGTGTTACAACTTTTCTGGGTTTACGGCCACCTGCTTTCGGATATTGTTGAACACTAATGTCGTCTTGTAATCGATAATTCTCTGATTGTAACCGTTAACTGTAGTCAAATTATCCGCTTTCGTTATGTCCGCTATGCAGTTTACTGGGTACCCTTTGAGTAGTAGGGGATATGGGTTGTTACAAATAAAATGTATCTCACCACTGGCCGGAGCCTTCATATTTGGGCAGTCTTTCTAGCCAGCCACTTCTAAAAAGATTAACCGAACTAGCTATGTGTTAACATCAGAGCGGAACTGGCTGACTGGTCAGACGTAACATCTTTTTCGTGTCGAGTGTGAGGGCAATGGCACAGTGGTTAGGAAAGGTGCATCACTAAACAGTAGCAAGGGATGTGGCTAGGACACCCGCCAATGTTGAGCCCAAGTAGGGGCATAACAGGAATCTGGTGATTCTTTTTGGAACATGTTGACTGAAAATCCTCTGTGAATAAGAATACGGCAATTAAATGTGAGTGATATCCAGTTGAAGCTCATCAGTGACCTAAATTTTTCCTCAGCGGATTATCGACAAGAGTTAATAGACATTCTTGCAAAATTGCTACTAGTTTCAACCGATTTCCCGTGGTCTTTGTTTTTTGTTAAAAAATCGAATAACTGACCATGTCCTTTGGTGAATCACGAGGACGGTGGCAGCGATACGTGTGAACAGTCACCCGACCTCACATGCCATAGGACTCATTGTAAAAACAAATCACGTTGTTGACTAAACGGGCATATGTCATCACAAATAGCGATTCAAATACCACCCTAATGAAAGAAAGATTAGCTCACAAGCGTGAGTACTATCAGTCGACTGTCATTTCATATCGCCATACCATTGCCATACCGTTGCCATAACATTGAGTTACATTAGAGCTTCAACCTCTCGGCCAAGCCAACACAATTCTGTACAGTCAGTGTATACTATTGACAGTTTACCGGTTGCACAAGTCTACAGGCCAATTGTCAAGGACCTCCAAAGACAAGTCCGTCTAGAAGAAATTGACTTACCTGTTATCTTGGATAGTGCGCTGGGGTTCTTAATGGGTGCGATGTGTCGTAGGACAGCTGCATGCTGAAACAAGAAATTAGAACCAGAAAGAAAGAGTATGCTACGAAAATAATTTTTAAATGGAAACTGAGGTTTGCTAATTTTATTGTATCTGGAGTGTCCGAGCGCGCAATTCATGTGAGTGCTCGACCGGTGTCTTTGGAAGATGAACTTCGAAGAATGAGTTGTAACTGGTGGAATGGGGCATGTCAAGTAGATAGGCTTTGCTTATCAAGGATAAACTAACTCGATCTAACTCGCAATCTACTTCGTTATTTTTGGCTGCACTGTACGGAACATATTTGTACTCATGGTGTTGAATGAACAAACTATCTACCTATCAGATGATGTGTAATGAAGTTTTCACCCACTTAAAAGAAGGTTACTCTGATGTCTAAAACAAAAATTGAAGTAATCAGCTGTTATATTCAGGCATATCACTAAACGTTAGACAGGAAACTTTTTTCCAAAAGCAAGTTTTGCAATATAATGAACTATTATTGAAAGTATACGCCAATTCTTGTCACCAACTCTCCTAACCACAGGGGAAAATGGATACCTTCTGTCAGTTAAAGAACTTAGGCAAGTTACATCGACTGTAGGGTAACTTTGTATCTTATTGGAAACTGGCATATTTTGTTCCAGTTATGCACTTACCCTTCGAAGGTGGACTGTATTGGTCATTTTAGACCAACAAAGGTTTACTGATCTTAAGTGTGACGTAAGAAGTGATAGACGAATAATTTCAGTTTAAAATATATCTTCCAAATGAACTTTATACTGCAAGAGGAATTTTAGAGGGCACTACTTACATATACGACCACTTGGGTGTAATTTCCGCAATGTTACTTTCAGGTCGTAGGCTGATGTTAAAACTTAGTCCTCAGAATCATGGTTCAGATACTTTGATAGAGACTGATTGTCCACGCTAGGGGAATTAGTTGACGAATATTCTACCGCTTAAGTTAATTGAAAGGTCTTTTTACGCTCATTGAGACATGTCTACTGCGATGGGGATAGAAATGTACTCGCTTTGTGACGCGTTTGCAAGAGGATAAAGAGCGGTTGGTTATAGTGGAGTAACAACTTGGGACGTTATTTACTACTACAGATAAAATCAAGAGAGACAGTTTGAACTACTTACTGTTTCAACCCCAGTGGCTTTGCTCATAGCAAGACTAATGAGACTACTTGCGAACAAACTAGAAATGTGCATTGGCCACGCAGTCCTGTAGACGGAGTGCATGATAGAGCCGTGGTATGTTCATAACACAACCTATTGACATGCGATGTGCTTTGTAAATGAAATCAGATTAATACGCGAGCGTTTCGATACAGCACAGTACGGACGCGTACCTTCTTGAGTCGAATCCGACCGATGCAACAACCACGGAAGCTTCGCCTCCAACTTCATATGAGACTAAGCATTGGCTGTGGCTACCAACGTTTCTGACGCCTTCACAAAACGACTGACCAACGTCATTATTTTCTAGTGTATTTATGGGTGCGCTGTTCGCTGTTCGGCTGGTTTTAAATGTTGAAACTGTTCGTTCAGTAAATCCCAAATTGTTTGTTTGCTGATGGCAGCGAAATGACTATCTCGCTTTGTTAGCTCTGTTCGCACAATAAAGCATAGCAGCCAGAAGGATCTATTGAAGTCAAGTCCACTAGGTATGCTCCAGTCAAGGCGAGCAATCATTAAGTTGATGGCGTTTGTTAAAGACACGTGACTAGAAAAGACATAGCAAACACCCTTGGTGGGAGACGTAGACATTCTGTTTCGGCTCAGATCCGTTCTGTTTCAATAAAAGAGCAGGTAATGGCTGTGTCATAAACAATACGAAACCTGTTATTTTCCTGTCACACGGTACAACTCGAATACCAATTACATGAGTGACTACTGATGAGTAACTCCTCTGACACACTGTAGTGGACTGCTTCTGTTTGGTCGAGGTGAAGATAAGTAGAGTAGAACATATGCTTGACGGTTTATTTTCGCTTGTTTCCAGATTCATGCTGTCCACTTGGAGACTATCCATTTAATGTCAGTTGACTCGTTTATGACGACACTTATGCTTTTGTGGGTGGTTTGGTTACCCTGGATGATATATCTATATATAGCTGAGAAAAATGCGTTGCACTTTGACCGACCTAGAGCCAACAAGTCAGGTGTCGAGAAAAATGACGAAAATCGCCTGAACAGGTGGAGTAAGGCTTTCGTGACCCAACAACAAGTTTTGATTGTGGGAGATCTCATTTAAGTTGTAAAGAGTGAACGAATAATGAAAGATCGTCCGTTATCGCCCAAATGTTTTGATTGTCACAATCCTACGGTATTAGTGGACAGTCGTTAATTGTTTGCCGCTGAACTAGATCCGACCATTCCAGATGACTGATAGCACACTGTTCCAGTTGTGTGCCATACCCATCAAGGATGAAACAATTGCTGGAACAGTGTATCGTTGCGCGTGACAACTGTTAGGTTGGTGACATTTTTGCACTATTCATATACCAAAACAAAACGACTGATAATTCAATTTAGGTCGAATTATCTAATTTGGTATTTCAGCTTTTTGCGACATTGTCAGATGTTTGTTAGCAGAAGGGTTTTTTGCTTTCAAGTGTCTTGTTACATTTATCATGATAGCTTGTGCGTGTAACTGGATATCAAAATGTGATCACAGTTTTGCACCGTTTTGACGTGCACTTGGAATGTATCTATCGATTCATGATTAACAGTGCATTTCAGGTAGTCTTGTGGGACGTAATGGCGTTCCTAATTTTAATTTCACGGATTGACTGTTTAGTTTTACAAAACATTTCCAACACTGGTGACATGTGGGTGTTTACTGACTGTCAAGTCAACCGGACTTTCACCTGGGTTACTCAGATGTGATTTGGCAAAATTTAAGCAACATCGCTGGCATCAGCCCAACCGCAGAAGCTACAGGAACGAATCTAAAAAGACAGACAGATCGACTGACATCCTCTGCAGTCAGGTTCGTATTATGTGCTTTATGCATGAGTTTCCTGTGGCACTAGACTCATTTCCATGGTTGAGGTACGTTTTTCACATGTACCAACGTCCCAGAAATCAGAACCATTGAAGTTTAATTCACCAAAGGATTAGGGGGGAGCTCCCCTTCCCTACCAACCGTGCCGTGGCAGAACAGGCGGTTACACCGAATATCAGAGACTTCGAGGGCACAAGTTCTGTATTCCACCTTATTAGAGTTTGAGTCC
The DNA here is from genome assembly GCA_008508345.1 of Paragonimus westermani. Taxonomy (NCBI): domain Eukaryota; kingdom Metazoa; phylum Platyhelminthes; class Trematoda; order Plagiorchiida; family Troglotrematidae; genus Paragonimus; species Paragonimus westermani. The sequence goes on from QNGE01002218.1 coordinate 60,861, forward strand.
AATGATGCTCATTCGGTTAGACAAGTGGCAGTTTGGAAGTCTCAAGCTATATGGACGTACAGTCTAAGCGTTACTAGTCTGGACGATGTTCAACACATATACGATCCCTGTAATATGAAAATAAAGCCTAGCGTGAACAAAACTGCGAGCCTATTCTAATAACGTCATAGGATATGTACTACTGAGGAGCTCTAATGAGAGCAAAACTCGAGTCTAGTGCTTCTTCTTAAAGAGACTGGCTGGAAAGTCTATCCGAATGAGAATACTTTGACCAAACGTGAGTGATATTCAACTTGAAAAAAGAACACCATGGTGAACACCCATTCGTAATTGCCACCAGCTTCAGGTAAAAAGTTGTGGGATCCGGTTTGGATTTATCTGGATGCCTTTTGTTATATTGCATCACGTCATTTATTCTAAAAATATGAGCGAATATATGTCTCTCGATCTTCATTTCACACCCTGACATAAATGCGAAGTGTCTGCTTGATTTCAAAGTCGACGCGTCATCATAAACCAGATTAATTCGTTCGACATTAGATCTCTATTGGAAACTAAGTTTTAAACAATCTACCTGTCATGAGAACTACAGAGTGGCGAACAAGACTTGTTTTCTGCGTTTGATCATCAAGCTAATTACAACACAATAAATATGAAAATAGTGACTAATGTGAGTCAGAAAAACGGTCAATATAGGTTAAGGACTACGTGTTTGTTATCAGTTACGTGATCACTTTTCCAAATCATGGGCTTGATTGATTGTGAGCCAGGGGAGGTTCAGTGTCCGCATGAACTTCTTCTGAGCCCAGAGGTCTGGGCTGCGCAATCGGATGATGATGGCTTCGGCAACGGTCAACATTCGAAATCTCACCGTTTTTGATCGATTCCTTGGCCCTCGATAGACAATCCGAAAATCACCTTTTTTACTGACAGAATGATTGGAGTCGGTCAAGTGTGCAACAATCGTGCTTGAAACCGTTTTAATTATACCACTGTTCAACCACGCAGGATGGTGTTTACACACTCCGTCCGACAATCGCCTTGTAGTATGACCAATATATGATGCTTGACACGAGCAAACAAATGAATACACAAAATAATTGGTTGTAAAACATGGAAGTTTGTCTTTGAGTTGTGACATGATAACAGATGTTGAACGGAAACTGATAAACAATTGAGCGGCAAGATAGGTTGTTTCGACTGACCTTCTTATATTTCTGGAGATAATTTCGGCCATGGGATCTCCCTTGAAAGGAAGACTAATAAACGCAAGTTTCTTATTCACAGAGGGTATTTTAAGTTTCAACTCTACCGCCTGCATCGCTTTCTGAATGAAACGCATTGGGCGGCCATTCTGCATGAACACTTCCTGTAGAAAGTCTAGCTCGGCTTGCAAAGTGTCAGAGGTGCAGATCTTTTACGCTCTACCCGTCAGGCATCTTATGAGGTTTCGCTTTTGATTTAGCGGAACAAAACTGTCGAAGTGAATGTACTGGTCACTCCATGTCTGTTTTCTGTACACAGTTCGTCGGATTGAACCATCTTCCGTTCTTACCATGCCGACATCCAAAAAATTTATCTCACTATTGTTCTCTGACTCCTTGGTGAATTTAACGCTGTTATGAGCAGAGTTAAAAGCTACCATACCTCTGTCCACGTTAGAATTTTGGTTGATGACGCAAAAAATACCACCAACATAGTGTTTGTAAAATGCAAATTGGTCGATGACCGTATCCAATTGGTTAGTCTGTAGTTTACTCATGAAAACGTCAGCTAAAAGGGGACCTAGAGGTGAGCCCATTGCCACTCCATCTCTCTGTCGGTAGGTAGCATTGTTGAACGTTACTTGTACAGAACACCAGCAGTTCTCTTAGTTTTTCTTTTGGGATACCCACGTGTTTGTTGTTACGCTTGGTGTAATCGCATAAGTAGTCAATTGTCTCTTTTAGAGGCACGTTCGTAACTAGCGAGGCAATATCGAGTGAGAACATTCTTTGGTTGTTTAAGTTCAGGTCTTGGATTGCGTCAATGAAGTGAAACGTATCCCGAAGACTGTGTTTTGCCAGCTCCAACCTGATGGGTTCGAGCAGACCGGCAAGCCATTTGGCCAGAGCAAGATAAGGCGAGTTGAACATATCTAGAATGGGCCTCAAAGGCACGCCTACTTTGTGCACTTTGGAAAGACCGTATAACCTGGGGCTTATTGTTCCAGTGGGACGAATACGTTTGAAAGTGGCCGGGTCAATTATCACCTTCTGTTTCATTACACGCAACGTTCTAGATATCGCCTTTTCTATAACTGGTGTTTTGTCTTTCTCCGTATTCATCTTCGTGAATTTTGAGCTGTCAGCTAGTATATCGTTTATTTTGGCAAAGTAATCAATCCTGTTTATCAAGACGACTCCTGCTCCTTTGTCCGGTCTGGACAGCATCATACGCCCGTTCTTTTGTAAGTACTTCAATGCATCTAAATGCTGCTTCGTCAAGAGCTGTTTTACTTGCGGCATGTAGTTAAGATACTGATAGCACGAGTTCACCAACGTTGATTTCAGTCTTTCTTCGTTTAAAGCTGACGGCGGAGTTAGGGCAGCTAACTGACCATACAAATTTTCAAACTGAACTTCTGAATCAAGCTGGCTATTCTTACGAGCTGGACAACAAAAATTCGGTCCTAGTGACAGCGCCTCAAACAAAATTCTGTTCAAATTCTTTTCACGGAGTCAGCTACCTTCTTTGCTGAGAGGACGTGTAAAGTGCATTACGAAGACATCCAGCGTTTTAGGAAATTAACGCGTGAACAGATGAAGGGCTTCCGTTTAATCTTCAACCAGTTAAACCGGTTGCTATAGAATTCTAAACAACTCTGCATGGTTGTTTTTTGTTATTTGCAAACCTGGTGAACTATCCTTGGTTCGACATGCGTATCTTGACGGTTACAAGCCATGTGGATACAGCCTTTCCATGTTACATCTCATCTTATGTGACGTTGGAAGATGTTGTATGAGCGAAGCAATGTAGAACGTAATGATAACTCCCTTTAAATCATTTGCAGTCCCCAACAAATCACGTCCTCCATGAACGTGCATGCAGTCAAATATAACATAAGCGATAAGATATAAATTTGTTTAAAATAAGCAGTGTGGAGGTGTTCATTGAATTGTCAGGCAAATCACCAGGCCTGTAAAATCTGTTGCAACTTATAAGAGCAAGTGACCTGAGAGAACCGAGAATTCACAAGGTTTGTGTGACGAAACGGGTCAAATTTGATGGGTAAGATGAACAAATTCAATTAGTTTTCTCTTCTCATTTTACACGTAAAATCCATGGAAATCTTGTTTTCTTTCAGATTGATGAAGCTAACAAGTCTCTCACTGTTAGTACTTCAGCAAAAGTTATTTAACCTCTTGTATCATATTAGTAGAAAGATATAAAAAATGTTATACCTGTATGGTAATTCAGAAGAGATAAGGTTAAAAGATAGCTAAGATAATTCTACAAGGATAGAGCTGCTAGATGCTTTCGTACCTTCAGCTGCCAAACAATTCACTATAGCACAGTGGTGAGATGTTAATCGTTTTTTCGGATGGTTAGTATCTGCGGTGAAATCACGTTCGGCGAATTTAAAACTTTAAAGATCTCATGAAGTGGAAAGTATTTTTTGAATTCCTTGACGTCCAGTCCTTTTACCTTGTGGATGTAAAGTTACAACTAACCAATGCCGTCAGAGTTAGTACACCATTGCTGGTACCACAGCTTCACTCGTTGGCGGGCTATACTATCAAAGATGTCAACTTCCCTGTCTTCATCAAAACGGATGAATCCCACTTCGATGTTTTCTTCTATTTTCATGGACTGCCTAAAGTTTGTGCTAGAGATTCTCTCATGTTCCTTCTCCTGGCACCCTGTTTTTTTGAGATCTACTTACTTGTACGGTCAGTGAAACAATAAATCAAGTTTGCTAGGTCTCCAAACAGTGCTGGTTATACGCGGTGATTTTGGGGACACGAGAATCATCATTCGAATGAGTTAGAAACACCATTTACCTACACTAAACAGCTGTGTGTATAGTTCGATGTAAAAAATTTCCTCCGTTATGTTATTTACAAATGACCGGAAAACAAGTACTTGATCATCTGTTGCAATTACCGTGACGTTAAAAGTTTAACCAAAGGAATTTCAATCTTTTTGTCTAACACAGTGGACAAAAGTGAACAGCACAATACCAAGTGAACAAGATTGAACTGATCTAGTGGGCAGCGTCACGTGACTTTTGTCGAGCTAGCAATTTCAATCGATAATTGCTGAACGAATGAATTCAACAAGGGCGATTCTCCTGGCTGCAACGTTGACTGAGGTAAGCATCATAAAATTAGGCTATTTTTCTGTGGGACTGACTTGAAAGAAAAGATTTCAAATTACGTTAGCTTCCTTTCGAGGGTAGAACTTTCGAGTATCCGATTTCTTGCTAGGTTTGTGTGTTGCAGACATGCATATTTAATGGATATCATTAGGTGGGTAGTAAAAACTGTTTAGGTCAAAGAATTGAAACTGCATGTGAATTCTGTTATGGACATCATGTACGTTCAAACACGTAAAAATTTAGGGGGGTACTGGTTCTTGTTCACAGAACGGCGTTGGATACTGGTCGCACGCTCAACCCGGCTGTGATCAGTGACCTCCATAATGTGGTGGATTGCCAGGTCGGGGGTGCGAGTTTTCGAACGCTCGGCCGAATACCTCAACGTGGGGGGGAGTTACGTTCGAAAACCTGCCGCGATCGGATCAAGGCCAACGTGCGCGACCGGATGAGTCATCGCTCGACTAGATCGGACCAACGGGCGAGGCAGGGCAGGCGAAATACGACAGACGGCCAGATCGGAGGCGTGGTTTTTCCAACATTCAGAGGAACATCTCGACACGATGTTGGAATACGGTCAAGGCCAACACTGGGTGGATGGCGGACAGCACGAGCAGCCGGACGAGCCATCGCGCAACGGAATCGGACAAACAGACGAGGAATGGCAAGCGAAAAACCCTCCGATAGAAGGCACCGGTCACGCACGTAAACCGGTTAGAAGTGCACACGACGTGTGAACGGAAACCGGGGGGTGTTGCGGGTTGGAATTGCGACTTATAAACGAGAGAGCGCGCGTTGCATGTGACTAGCGGTTTGGACAATAAAGATTGTGCTTTATTGGACGCCTTCTCGCTACAATAACACATTCAAAGTAATCGAACTGCGTACGATATCTTGCTTCAGCTGGCGACACGATGATGTAAGCACACAGTTGAATACAGTAAAGGCGTTCAAAACTTCAAATAGAGATCAGAATCTCACCATTATTTACGCCTTTACAAACGTTTATCTAAAATCTGCTGTCAATGATTTGCCATTTGAGTTGTTTGGACTTGGATGAGTGAAAGTCAAAACCAGCTAAGAACTTGGCGTCTGCTGTAACCCAGCAGCTGAACGTGTTTATTCATAAGTAAGTTCATAAGTGTTGATCAAAAAGGCTAGTTTATTTTCACAAGTAAACATGACACACATGGTGGTGCAGCTGTTTAACTCAGTTCTGATTCAAACACAGCGTGTGCGGGCCAGTTCACCGCTAGACCTTCCGAAGTGAGTCTAATGAATGGCTGGTGTGATCTAAACTTCCGTTCGCTTGATCAGATTGGCACAAAGACTCCATCCTTTGATTTGAGCTAGCGGAACTAGCCCACACAAAGTACAGCGTAGAATGCTATGTGTAAGATAAAAACACAAATTTCAGTCACCCGGATCTTCAATTTACAAATGCAATAATCCGTATACCATATTCTATCACCTCTTGAGGAAATTTGAAGCTGTCACCAAAACCGGGCTTTTCACACACGTCGGAGGGTCATATCAGGTGATAAACAGACCAAGGACTATCCTACTGTAAGTATGCCGACAAAATGAACCAAGAAATGGACCAACACTGAGTTGTCAGATCCGTGATGACACAGTGGTCATGGGATGATGGGATTAAAATATTTGTGGCACTAAAGGACGGATTAACAAGACCGTGGGAATGAAGATTCAGTATACTGCAAAGTTGGACACTCCAGAGGTTTGCATAGACAGCTGTCTTGATCGAAATCATTCGGGACAATTGTTTGCAAGTCATCTCTGACGGGAGCTTCCGTGAGGGTCCCCGCAAGAGTGATCGATTAGTATATGATGATTGGTACCACTTTTGGGCGCGCAAAACTTCCACTCACTAATTGTGTAGACCCTAAATTCAGTGAAATTTTCCGCGGAACTGAGGCTTACGCGACTTTCAAAATTTAGTTGAGACCTGCTGATTGACTTTGTAAAATTTTGTTTGTATACCTCTTGAGTGGACAAGTGGTCAAACTGATACTAGTTTTGCACAGTCAGAGAGGCCACAGAGACCAATTTGACATAAGTGATTGGGCTATTTGGTGCGTGAACGAGTCACGAAATCACGTGATTCAGACCTGATTTTGACGCCGCTGCCATGGTAAGGGATGGTCTCATGTACGTGCCACGTACTTCGACCCTGAAGTGAACAGCCGTCCTCTCAATACTTGCTGCAATCATAGCTTGAACTTTTGTTTGAAACAAGCCAGCTTGATGTTGTTTCGATCGGTATTGCAGCCATGTGGAAGGCCGTGCACGAAAGTTTGCACCAGAAACTCCATATTTGTTTTGAGCAAGTTTTCCTCAAGATGGATGACTAAAGTTGATTGGCAGTTTGGATGTCGGTGGTTGGGTATAGAGTTGATCGGTTTAGAGACAGCGATTTCAAGAGTTCCATCTATGCGCGCTCGGATGTTACCATTATTTGTCGATTCATCATGGGATCGAAGTGTAAAACTATGGAGATAAACATCTGTGCTCGAGATGCCGATATCTCAGCGCCTGAAATCACTACAGTAAACGCTATGATAACAGCTAGTGCTCAGCGATGTTCCCAACGAATTTACACTTACCAGCTATGCTACTAGCTTCACTGAAAACTCGTATCATGAGATCACAAGAAGAAGACAAAATTGACAATCCAAAAGAGATTAGCTTAGCTATTTCGACGCTTTGGTGGATGTGTCATCGATGGAACATCTTTAACCAGCATACGTGAAAGACACGCGATGAGCCACAAAACTGTTTGTAACTATGATCATGTCAGAGCGCATTAGTGAGACACAATAAAATTTTTGCAATCGGTAGGCGTAAATATGGTGGCTTTTTCATGATTTATGTTCTCATTGTTCGAAAAGTAAAGGCATCCACGGAGAAGCTCTTTAAGCGCTAGAGGATGATCGATTCTGTTTGGTTCAAAGTCTGTCCAACGAAGCTTTTCCCCAGAGTGACGCTGTCCGCAAAGTTACAATGCTGGGTGACATTCTGGAGGAATATTCAACTCCACAACCCAGAATTTCAGGGGTAGCCCCCTATACCAATGAGGAAAGCAGAAGGTTATCACGCTTTATAATCAAACTCAAAGAATCTGGAATAAGCATCCATGAGGATCTGCATCCGGCTGCTTGCTTCAACGACAATAAAGCCCTCAAAGGCCTATTATCATGACGCGTGGCGAGTGAACAAAGGACAAGACTGAACAATTTAGAATGACACGTACACATCAACCTTCTGTTCTTGTTAGCCTAATGTTGCTGACTCACAGTTACAATACCGTGATCACAGGTGACTGTCGGAAATATGGGTACTTTGAAGAATTACCAGCTTCAGATAATGGTACCAACTGACGACCATCAACTAAAAGCCTGTGCCTCCACTAAAACGTGACCATCATTAATTATGCAGGACAATGAGTTTATGCCGTCGTATACGCCTCTTACATGTGACCGGATACCTCAGCGCCAAGGAAATGGTATCTGTGGGTCATAAAACATCTTGGGATGACGAATGATGACTCACAGTTTTCTTGGTGATACTATTGAGGCTATGGTGCTGAGCACGAGCAAACGCTCTGGAGGATCGCTGAGGGCTGTTGAAGCCCACAGATGTCCCACTTCTAACTGGCCCGATGTTCCGCAGTTCACGCTTGAGCACACAGGGAAAAAATGTCTGATCTGGATCATATTAGACCAGATATCCGTTGCATCGGTGTGCTGGTAGTTCTCCTTTTGTTTAGCTGGAGTGGTAAGTTTTCCAAGTGGTCTTCTAGATCTTACTTGCCACTGAAACAGTTAGTTGATCAACCCAGTAGGCTTGTCCTGAATCAAACTCTTTCAAAGTTAAATTTTGTATTTGGGTACTCCACCGAATTTCCATGTAAATTTGTTTGCTAACATCCCCTAGAACCAAACGGCCATCTTTTAGTGCTGCGGTCTTTCAATAATAGTTCCCATATTCAAGAGCTATGTTCGGGGCTCTTGCAAAAACACGCACAAATTAGTTTGACTCCAGCCATTACTGGGGCCCTGAGGTCTGTGATAGTTCGTCGATTGCCTGTAGATCGGGAGGTAGACAGGAGGAAAAACCAGACAGTGTTCCGCTCTGAGCCTGGAAGTACAGGTAACATTAGTACTTTTCGTCAAATTCTCGAGCAGCGTCATATGTGACGCCTGTCAAAAATTACTGTATTTCTCCACTATAAAGGCGCGCTCGACTCGGTGCATCAACTACGCTTTCTAAGTCGCTTGAACGCAGTAGTGTACATGAACATACTGTCGGCGTTTAACTCGAATACCTCAGCTCGGTTTAGGGTTTATGGTGAACTGTCTGACGGTTTCAGCATCAGGAGCGACGTGCTTCAAGACTGTCCGTTTTCATCATTTTTGTTTAATTGCGTCAGAGACTAACTAATGGAGGACAATACTGTACTCTTAGCTTGCCGGCGTGAACCTCCTACCCGATGAAGTGCTGACTGGTCTTTATGCTGGAGACAAGATATTGCTGGTTGACAGCTTTGAATTAGAATAAACAATGCTAGACGCTATTTCCCGTTCTGATAAGTACTTCGGAATGCGCTTTGCAACCCCAAAATGCATAGTGTCTGCTATGATGATGTAGACCTGTTGTTATATAATGAAGTCATGGAAGTTGCTGATCGATTTGTGTACGTGGGAAGCTGCAACATCAGTGGTGGAATTGTAGGAAATGATACAGGACCGCGTATCTCTAAGGCAGGGGCAATGGGCGCCAAACTGAGGCGCTCTTGGAGGCAGAGAGGTATCTCTCTGAAGCTTAAGGACTACGTATATAAGATGACGGTGAGATTTATATTACTTTACGGCAAAGAAACTTGGCCACTCAGGGTAGGAGATGTGGACCGCCTTTAAGTGTTTGACTGCTGATATCTACATTCAATCGTTCCTATCTGGTGGCACCAGCGAGGAGGTCACGAAGCGGGTGTCTGGTACTGATTGTCAAACGAGTTCTTTTGTTGACTCCTTACATTTGCAATGACTTGGATGGTTAGGCCATCTGGTAAGGATGCCAGGTGTTCGCCTGCCACATCAAGCACTCTTTGCTGACGCTGCGACCGACTAGCGTAAGGCGCGAGGTGGATAGATGGTGACCTTGTTCAGAGAAATAAGATCATTCACCAAGGGTTTGGTGACTGTAGATCGGGTTCGTCTCCTGAGTTGGGGCCCTCGGGACTCACAGTGTTCGTTGTTTAAGACATTAGGTGAGAAGTCGGTCAGCCAAGCTCAGTGGTGTGAATATTGTCGTTTGCTGGAGTTGAGTGTGAAGTGAGTGTATTTAATGACGCGACACAGTGCAAAGGAAGCTGTTTTGTTGATGACGCCTTACTTTCACTTATAGCTCGGTTGTTTGTTTGCAGGATGTGGAAACTTTTATACTGAATGTTTGGATATGGAGGAAACTATTTTCGGTCGTTAGGCTTCTCCCCTCCTCTTAACCTTCATTTTCTCCTTCTGTACAGGGTCTGATTTTTCTTCTTCTTCATGGTTGTATGGCAGTTAAGCGTCAGTGTGAACCACTGACGTCTTTGTGTCTATGATGATGATGATGAGGCACAAAGGCTATTGTCGTCCTGTTGTTCCGCTAATGTGTAATGAAATATAGAAGCCGTGGTCAGCTCCGTTCAGTCAACATCTGAAAGACGGATATCGGTGATGTGTCAGCCACCTCAATCGATCACCATGTCAGATCACAGATAGGAACCTTATTAAGACTGCAAAGTTGAAGGTTTACAGACATATTATATCAAACTACACGCCGTAATGTCTGCCAGTAGTCGTTAAACGTCTCAACCAACTCCCACGGGCGAGAACCTGCTCGCCCCCAATCTTCATTACATTTGGTTTTCACTGAGTAGCTCTAGAGGATTGCGAACGTCTTGCTCTGAGCCGTCTGGTTACGGCATTAGAAAAATAGCTGGTTATGCTTCGATAGACCCGAAGCTTTCCCTTGAATTATCAAAAAGTTGTGTAAGGTAGAATGTCCTGGTAGCTTTGCTCGTGCATACGACTGATTAACATACGGCGTGCTTACTGGAGGACCAGTGCGTCAGCATCCTTTTCCCGGAACATTCTGCCTTATTCAGGAAGTTATAACTAAAGGTCGAAAAAGGGTCCTCCTCATCAACCATCATCATCATCATCATCATCATCATCATAACAGTCATGAGCCTGACCAAAGGTACTGTGGTTCGGGCCGTCGCTCACATCAACAGTGACGTGGAATATCCTAGAAAAAAACGGTACTGATAAGGTCGACAAATACTTAAAGAAGACTAAACGGAAGAACTAGAAATGGTATGGATACAGGTACGCCATTGACTGCGACACATCGCCATCTCGGATAGCGTATCTAACCAGCGGTTTGAGTGATCACGAGGACCCCAGCCAGGCAGGCGATGCTTATCCACTTTGCTCAGTGGAGTAGTCAAGGTCTTCATATTTCGTGACCACGTTGTTGCTTGATCATCACGCGGTTTTACCCAACTGTTGGTGGCCTCAGTATATAATGCTCAGTTCGGTAAACGCTCAGCTGGCATACGGAGCACGTGACCCAACCATCGCAAGCTGTG
>QNGE01002218.1:74288-87465 GCA_008508345.1 Paragonimus westermani
CCCTTCTTCCTGATACGGAAGACAGCAGTGCCGCAACTATAAAAATAGTTCTGCTGTATGCCCATAGGATCGTGCCTCACTACCTAAGCACTCCTACGCGGTCAGTAGTGCGACATACAATCCTATGAGTGTAACTGCTTTTCGTCTGACTGCTCCCCTTTGGCGTGTCTGACAAGGTTGCACCTGGAAGGACCGGAGTCCTAGTCAGCATAGCCCGCCGGATCAAAACAGTACACAAGCCCGACCACCACGTCAAGGTAGCAGTATAGGCCACGAACCATGGATATCTCAAATGCTGAAGTTATTACATTAATGTTAGATTCCAGTGGAAGTTCGGAGATCCAGAATATTTCACACTGAACACCACCCATCTTTGGTCATGGCCTCTGAATTCATACAGACCTTTCCGCTAGTCCACTTCGAAAGCAAGCATTGGACCCGAGTTTCGCCTCTACTGAAATTAATCAGTTACAAATATCATGGTCCGGATCGGAATTTACATTCCAGTCTTTCGAATTTTCACAAAAGTCGGAAGATCTAATAAGCGTAGACCAAAGCTGCTGTGCGAATAAGCGGTGGCTGTGTACATGCTACTCACTTTAATTTTCTAAAGTCCCATCAAGAATGAAGTCATCCCATCAGAGTGACGTGAGGCGGTTGCCTACTACAACTTTGTGAAGGGTGGCAAGAAGACACCTGTTTACTTTTGACCCATCAGTTTTGTCATTATCGTGTGGAAATTCTTCGAGAAGTTGAGGGGGGTGGAGACCAGAAGCCGTCTTGTTCGATTAGCGTTCCTTAACTTAGTTCAGCACGGCATCAAGAGTGAACACTTTTCTCTCACATATCGACTTACCACAAAGTTGAAGTGAACAGGAGTAATGGAATGGGAAAGTGCCGTTTTACTTTAGTAAGCCATTTGATATCAGAGGTTGTGCATGAAACCAAACTTTTTCAAACTGAGTGGGGGTATCTAAACATGGATATGTGAGTTCCTGCCCGATCGAAAATTTAATGTCCAAATAGGATTTGGTACTCCCTTCAACAAACTGCGATGAGCAGAACGTCCAATCCCTTAATTATGGTTTCCTTTTCTTCTCGATTTGATTTGATGGGCTGTCTGATCTTTCAAATTTGCCTTGGGTAATGTTTGAGAACGAATGTAAAGTGTGGCAGGTGACTGGCAACTCAGAAATATCGCAGGTGATGCAGAGGACCAAAATGGAATTTAAATGTGGTCAACAGAAAGGTTGCTGCCGATAAACCGTGAAATATACATAGCGATGTACGTTGAATAGGCAGTTTCTGCTCCATCCACGAACGTGCTAAAAAAGCGAAGCTGTCTGCTCTGAACCAGCAGGCGGATCTTAGCTTAATTACTTCCGTCTACCTGAGGCCAGCAGCCATTAGCATCAAACTGTCAATGAGCATTTTCGAGCTTTCGTAATATCAACAGATGAGATATGTTGTATTGTTTACGGAGGTTACCAAGCCGTACCCTGAGTGCTACGTTCAGGTCAACGTGCCATGCCAAATGGGTTATAAATGGCACTGGACAGAATGAAGCATGTGGGCAGCTGCCTGTTGCATGGCTTGAAGGAAGTATAGTGCTCGCTTAAAACCGAATGTCTTGGCATACATTCGGTCTTATCGACAACACCTAGGAGATCCGACCGTCACCTACAGTATGGTAACTCGCCGTACTGTTCCCTTGGAACGACCTCTAAAATTAAAATGTCCACCGTACCACCACATAAATGCTGGATTTTCTCTATCTCGATCGAAGATTTTAAACGTAAGCTTGATGGTCTTGGATTGACCGTTTCTAATAGGTCTATTTCTCTCCGCGTTATGAATTTTCCCAAACATCGTCTACCATTGTATCCCACTGCTCATCACTGGTCTTTGCGATCCACTTCCAATTCATCCAGTCTCATACATTGTCCACTTTAGACTAATTTACTTTATTTTCATCCAATAATTACTACGGCCGAGACTACTGTGTTTGTCGTCTGAGCGTTAATTGTTTGGCAGTAGCTGGATTCATGAGTATGTACACTTAGTTGGTTCAGGTTTGTCTAGCTTTACCTAACTCCTACCTGGTTACCAACTAGGTGCATTTGAAAAGACAACCACGAGTTCTGCTTGTACGTTTGTGGATAGTACCTAGCCTCTAGGCAGGCCAGTTGGGTGGTGCATGTGTTACGGTGGCCAATAGGAAAACCGTGTTCACGCAGCTGAAAAAGTGAGCTGGCAACCGCCAGTAAGAATTTTGGGTGTGAGTGAAAAATCCATAACCAGTGGGGGGAACCGGTCACTCATAGGTTACCGAAGTTTTTGTCGCAAACTGATTTTCTAACCACCCTCTTTTAAAAAATAGGACCATGATCGAGTTTCGCTCTTACTAGAGCTCATCAGTAGCACATTATACACGCGTTCTCTGAGAATTACAACGGCTAGCAATTAACCACTTAGGCCTAAGGAAAGGAGAAGAGCAAATTTAGGGAGAGTGATTTTTCTCATCCACGAAAATGTTACAGTGCTTTTGTAACAATTTTTTTTTCGAGCAGAACTTACACGATATCTGACCGAACAATCATACCGAAATTACCGTTAATTTGCTGATGTAAGCCTACGGCTAAGCCAAAAGTTTTAAACAAATGAAAACCTGAGGCGCGTTCACGTACTTCGTTGTTTTAATAAATAATAAAGATATCCAAACCCCGTTGCAATATTACTGATCCTGTTTCACACCTTAAATAATGTTTCTCTGTTTATTCCACCTATGTCCAGATTACTGAACGCAATGTGCGGACTCCCGTTTAGAATTATTCTGTGTATTTTCAATGGAATTGTCATGGTAAGATTTACTGGTTAATTAGTTATTGTTGAGTTAATGATTTAGTCATTCCAATAACTCGATTAATTTGTTCATTTTTTGAAAGAAAACCATGACATGTTTGCGCATTCCTCATCGTCTCTGAGTGCGGCCCACCTGGTGTGCTGTAATTTGATTCGGCTGTTCAGCATTAATTATGGAAAGGGACGGAGCTGCTCTAATGAAACCTAACCGTAACAGTAAGCACCAACAAGCAAACGTTTTGTATGCGTAAACTTTCCATCGCTACTCGGTATGGACATCATCCGATCAGGGACAAGATGCAAACCAACCAGTTCTCCTATCATTATCATCTACCCTGTTAGCAGTACCATCGAATTCTGAGTGGTTTACTGAGCTTACTATCCGGAATGCTAGCATACCGGCTAACTCGGAGTTAAGTGCGCATGCAAAGTCACAAACTGCAAGCTGATTGGCACAGCACAGAACAAAGAACTTGGCAAATAACGGATGATGTGAGGTTGAAGCTATTCTTCCGATTCTGATGTGATAAATGAGCGTGATTTTTGAACTGGTTCCTCATTATATCTTCCATCGAATCCAGTAGTTTTTCATCTCAGTACTGCACAGAATACAGCAAGACACCTACGCCTGATTGTGTACGCATCTTGAAAAAGCCTATTGATGTATTTCATTACTATATTTGTCTCGAGCGAACCTGTGTGTAACATTGTCAGAGAGCAGTTTATCTATAACTTTGAATACTACTGGAACTTGAAACACCTAGGTTCCATGTCTGTTTTCCACATTTTTACCCAGAGGATTTTTCTTCTGTGTGCTAACTGAGTTCTTATATCTGCAGCATACTGAACAACAAAAGCTTCTTGTCTCTAACTCGTCTTTCTTAAGCTAGGTTTCTAGGTCACGTAAAGACGAAAATGAGGATTGTGTCAACCTTAGCGGGTACCCAAAAGAATTGGAATTTAAATGGTAACAAACGAAGACTATCACCGGCTGTTAACATTTCGTTTAACCTCTGTAGTCACAAACTTGAGACGTTAGAACATTTAGGATATGAGGAAGGTTTCAGCAGTAGAAACAGTCAACGATCAGGCTTCGCATAGAAGCAGTACTGTCACCAGTTCTAATGCAAACAAACTGCATTAGTCAACAGTTTACGTAAGTACAGGACCGGAACAACTTATAAATCAGGCTGCGAAATGATCAGTGAAACAAATTGGCTGGGTCAGAAACGTAATCTGTTTCCATGTAGTGCTCTGCAACGAACGAGGTGAGAGTTCAGCTCACTGGTTCTGTTGTCAATGATTGTTGCATCGTTGCGTGCACCATCCACTAAGGCGTACGTTCAGCCCATCTTTGCCTAGGCATCGCTGTGATGTGCCGATAGATAGACGTCATCGTAACTGCGAATAAACTGACAGATTACATGGAGGTCAGGTTTACAAACGAGCTTAACAACACTCCTAGTTGTGAGTAGCAACCGCATTTTAGAAACAGGGTAGAGACAAGTTACACCAAACTGTAATTTTTGGTTTGCGTCAGTTGTGTGGTGGCCTCTGAAAGAGAGATTCAGAAAGACCTGCCTCCGAAGTGCTGTGCACACGTTAGTTTTGATTGACCTTTTCTTATTCCAAATACTGACAAACTTACCATGCCATCGGTTTGCGAACAAGACCTTTTTCGATATTCTCTCCTGTCTTCCCATAATAGCCAACAACGCAGACCTATCGGCTTTACGAAACAGGGTTCGCACTAGATCCCGTTTTTAGTTAAGGGGCTCAAAAGGGAAAACTGTAATAAACCATTCGGCCGTTTGATGAGTTAACTGTCTGGGAACGAATAACAGTCGTTTGTTTCCTTTTCGTGGGAGACAAAAATATTAAGATAGACGGAACGGAAAAGGTTCGAATGATAAACAAGGTGAATATCAGTGATACAATTCAGGGTATTATCTACATATCGCTTATATTTTCAAGTTGACCACCACTCACATTTGATCGCAGCCTTAGATCAAATGTGAGTGATGGTCAACTCGAAAATAACCCGAATCCCCGACTACTCATCAGTAACATCGCTTATAGTGCCCGGCACCGTCTATAGCATAAGACAGATGCAACTCACTCATTTTCTAAAAACATTCTCAAGTGTTGGGTCTGATAAACTACCTATATTTACACCACTAATATGCTTATATGACAACCCCTAAAATCAAGACGTGTATTATCTACAAAAAAGTATTGGTCTCTGAGTCACTCAGTTGGCTCACTCAACGAGTTCACGAATGTAGTCAGTCGTTTCACGCAGCGGAACATTTGTGAATTTTGACTGAACGTCTACAGAGCACATCAGTTTGTTAGCAAGATTAGTTTTCTCCAAGCCACTGGTGAAGTCAAAGGAATATTTGATGGAATGTGTCTGAGATTTTTTATTTACTGGGGTTAGAGTAGCGTGTCAGTTTATGGTAGGAAGAGTTTTTCATTGCCAAAATTAGCTTAAGCGGCATTCAAGACTTGTGCGTCTTCGGTAGGCAGTAAAGTTAAGATGTTGACGATCAGTATGATTTAAGAGATTTATATGTTACTTCGTCAATAATCCTCAACTCCAAGAGCAGCTGAATATGTCCCGTGCGGTGCTTTGTTTCTGTCACAGTGTCCACTCTGTCTCTCTCTATTCGCCGAAACTTTGTTTGGTCATCCAATATGTTTTTTTGGTTCAAGTTCTTTTAACGATTGCAGTTGTTGCCTCGTGATAGCATATCGGCTATTAATTGAGTTATAGCGGTGAACTTAGTCTTTAACCAACCGAGGCTGTCAACACTCGTTGGTCGAAGATGACGATTGTTTTACGTCAGTTTGTAAGCATAGACTCAACCTCAAATGCACGTTGGAGCTTGAAGGATGGCAGAAAAATGGGACTTTTGATCTCATTCGGATTTCTAATCGAAGGTAGTTATGTTGGTTTTGAATGCTGGCTTATTGATATTTTGTTAGTTTCTAACCGTAATATACGAAAAAATGAATGGATTGTCCGGAAATTCTTCTAGACGTGAACGCGGTTATTTCATCGACAACCATTCTCCATCACACTGGAGAAGTTTCTCCGAAAGCCTTACTTATTTGTTTCAATTGTTCGAGTCTTTCCGTATATCTGAGGGTAGTTCAGAAATCATTTTGTGTGACCACTGACCAAGTTTGAGCACATCTGAAATCAACAGATTAGCTTTTATAAAGTGGAATGCAGTCAGTGTATCTCACAGACAACGTTTTTAATGATTCAACCGGTTGGACTTATTTTTTAATCCGGATATGAACCAAACACTGACTTTGGTATCAAATTTGGTTTCGATGGGAGTTTGATAGCGTCTACTTTGCCTTACGTTGTTTTGCTCTATAGTTTAATACAAGTCACATTTGAGATTTTCAACTTTACCAAAAAACCGACAATTCACATTCGGTACATGAATACGACTGAAATACTTCTGAATGGCACAGAAGAGTTAAATATTTAGTTGGATATTCACAGGTAGCAATTGTTCCCTCCTCATATGAGAGAATTGAAAATATGCTAACGATCCATCATTCCTAAACATCATTGTGACTGGTACAGATAGCTCGTATAGACTAAAATGTCTTGGGATATACCTACACTGTTCGCGGTCATTGGCATGTACGATGATAATAACTATTTGTGTCCGACGATACATGGGCCTGACACAGCTGCCTGTATAACAGGCATGAATAGTGAGGTCAGCTTGGACAATATTTAAGCAAACTGTCCAGACAATACTTCGATACTCATAGTGACATCTGGGGAGCTTGTTTTCATTGTGTAGTCAACTTGGTCGAATGCAAAGAAGCTTTGACAATGAAGTGTGACCATTCCACCTCCCTTTTACTCAGTAAACCAACTTGTTTCCTCTTCATAATTGCACGATATTTAGGCACTACTGTCAACCATTTGTGTACGACTTTCAAGTATACTTATGCTGGCGTGAGTGGTCAGTGTTATGGTGGTGTGGTTAGAAGCTTGAGAGTAGCGAGATATCTGTTTCTACTTGATGAGTTTGTGTGGAGGAATTAATTTACATTTAAAGTGGTCGTGTCTGGGAGTGACAGGTGGAACTCCATCTTGTCAACGGCATGCTTGCAACCATTTCGACGCCATCCGCTGGCGGTTCTACGAACAACTCATGCAAATTTTCGCTATGAACGAGTGAATACCTATTTAGAACGAGTAATAAAAAACCTGCATTTGCTGTTGTTTAACTCTAGACAACATGTCTGGCTCTGATGGTCACCGGAGCAATTATCACCTTCAGTACACAACTGATTATCCGTCCGCTCAACACATACGTGGCCCCGTTGATGGCCAATCTCCCCAATACAACGCAAGAACAGTTTCAAGGAGGCGTAGATTTGATTGTGCCCATGATGAGTATGTCTGTTAATAAAATTTTCGTTAATTACTCCGAATGTTCACACACTGTCAACTACTCGTGGTTGATCAGAGTCGTTTCTCGCAAACAGAAATTACGAGTGTTCACCTCGCACTAAATTGTAGTTCATCAGTAGTTCACGTTTTAGTCTCTTACGACAAAAGAATTTTGGGCCTACGGTTTATCTCTCCAGCACGTTGATCAAAGCAACCAAATTAAGTGGACTGAACACGGACTTCCAGCCACAACTGGTTCAGTGTGATAAAGTATCGGGGTCTCTGCAGCAAGCTGAACTCTCGACCTGTATTGCAAGCATTTTTTCCCAATTTTTCATTACCATAATTAGCCCTTCGCTTGTTATAAAGCGAACACAACGTACAGCTACCAGATGGTTTGTTTTATCGAACATGACCCAAAAAAGTCTTTACACGCGACGCTTTGTCTTGTTGGGACATAACGATAGTGCATCTTCTCTCTCCGATTTTAGCCTACTAGTTCATTGGGGATTCGCTTTAGTTAGAGGCAACTAGCTATGTGTACTTTATGGTCTAACTGAAACTTCGCTGTACATGCAGAAGAAACGCGATGGGTTCAACCTTCTCCAACTTCAACTCCTACAGTTCACTTTATCATTTCAAACGGAGGAGAAAACAAGTCAAACTGTGGTACACAAATACTTCGTAACGGTGTATATGTACACACTGGACGATTCCTATGCACTGGGGTTATTTTAGAAACAGTTTACAGAATATCCTGTGGTCCTCACAAGAAAGCTGTTGGATAACGAACCGGACAGCATAGCTGGCTGATTTCATTTGGTATGAATCTACATTTTCGCAGATTTCATAGCCTCTCCTTGGAGATTTGAACTTTTAGGTACTCGTCAACAGAACGTGGAATGGCTTACTACTGCTCTTCTTGCTATCACTGCTTCTGCCACCATTGGTTCTTGCATCCGTTGTTTCTATAGAGATTTATGCTGTCAACCTGCTGTAACCGAACTACATCATGGTGATTGAGGGCTATGAGCTCGGTTTTCATTCTTAGTTTATAAGCATAAAGAAATTCTACGGGTGGATTTCGAATATCAGGTCGAACTTAAAACGTAACGCTACAGAATGTAACCAATTACCTCACTCTGTTGGATGGATGCCAATCAACCAGTCGGGTTACTTAAAGCGCTTTCTGAAGATCACCTATCACCCATCTTTTTTCCAAGGTTTATAGTGAAGCACAATTAGGAAAACCTTCGTGTCGACCTTAGACGTACCGAGCTTACTTATTTCTGATATCTTTCCTGTTTGATGAATTCGCTTGAGAATTTCGGCAATTGGTGATGGCAGCGTTTAGAAAATTGGGATTTCACTGCTTCAGACATTTCGAACAAATTTTTGCATGGTACTTAACACTGTTGAACTTCTCGTAGGAATGTTTTAAACGGCTCATAAAAGAAGCCGGAAGCTTCATGATGTGTGTATGAACTGCCAATCGTTTCAACCTGCACTTCATGACGGACGATCACTGGCTGTGTTTGACACTCGTCTGTGGTTTCCAGCCTCTCAGTGATGTATTCAGATTCTTGTACTGCACATTATGGAACTGGATCATGACATGGCCACGGCGTAATGTACAGGATTACGCAGTCTACGGCCAGGAAGTAGGGTGGTCACACTTGTCTCGAGAGAGCCTTCTACACACGTCATACAGACTGTGACCACGAAGCCCACCTTCCGCAGAATTAATCGAGACCAAACAATCGTCATTGAAGCCGTCCACATTGTATCAACAACTCGGCTACGGGCATTTCGTGGAAATAAACCTGCTTCAGGAGAAATTATGTTGAAAACGCAGCAAACAAATATTGGCCAATATCACATAACCAGTCCACAGGAGCCAAGTTATCATCCGGAGCTCAAACGTCGCTCAACTCGGAGGTATGCTGCAATTTAAAGGCAAATTCCGTAATATTCAAAGTATATTTTGCAGATTGAAGATAGTAGGTTACTGGGGGAAAGTTGAATACGAATAGTAACGCATTCAACTAAGGGAAAGATTAACTGAGACGCCTTCTGATTAATAGTGGCGAGAACAGATGGTCTGAATGAACGTCGAATATGACATACTTGTCCGAAGGATAATGTTTTAATCAGTATGCTTCTTTAGGTGGTTTACTGGCTACTGATGTCGTTTCTCAAGTACAAAAAATGCTCAAAAACCATAATAAATTCACTATCCAACATAAAGTGTACGTACTCGCAACAGCTTCACAAAAGCAGTAAGACTAGACAATGCATCTAACACCACGGTGACTGCTTAACTTGTGGTAAAAACGCCAAGACAGTTTTTCTCATGATATATCTCTCACGTTTATTCCGCTGTCACTCAGCACTTCGCAGTTGTACTTAAACCAATGGCTAGGTTAAGATATTGCAAGTGTACTATTTGGGATATTCAGCTACTCACAAAAGTAGTGTGCGTGTTAGAATTCCATGCAGCACATCTGAGACTCCTCCCTTTATAGTAAATGCTGTGTACAGTTTACTCACCTGGATAAACAGCCGAAACCACCACTGCCCATGTGTAGAAAAACTCTTAGATAAATTCATACTACATAAAGTTGGTGCGACTGCACGAATTTTTTATCTGTTTAATAAGGTAAGTAGCTATCCAGACTTCTAACCGGCGGAGGCTCTAGATTTTACATTGATTGACCTTGAAATGGAAGAGATACCACTTCTAGATCACCTTGGAGAATCAATACTGTGCAAGCATTACAAATAAGTTCTGTAGGTAATAACTACACTACGTAATTTCGAAATGACACCGGATTTAATCTGTAATTGATCAGCGCAACAGTGCTGTCGTTACACAGTCTAACTCGCCCTACTAAACGTGCACGTACTTGCAGCCTATTGAAGTTCCCAGAAGTGTGCAATTTTCTGACAGGGCTCACAAGTTCTGCTTTGCAAGCTTGAAGAGTAAGTGATTTAGGATGCTGGCACGTTGCCAAACCTAACGTAGTATATTACCTTTAATTCAATTCAGCTGTGACATACAAGTCTCCTTTTAATTTAGGTGGCTCTGAAGCAGATTTCACATAATATTTCATACGGAGGATCGATACTGGGGATTCATGCTGGGTCATTACTTTACAATTGCTTGCTATTTCAAATATACTGGCCAGGAAAGTGGTGACAAATTGCAAACACTTATCACCAGTGGCTTATTGTGAGGTCGTATACATGGGCAAAGAACATTGATAGGAAACGGAGTTGGAATCACTCCATCAAATTTCACAGTCAGGCACCTCTGTTGTTTAGACTATTTTAGTGGACCAACGACCGGAACGATTAGGGAGATGAGAGAAAGTTGAAGAGAAAGTGTGACGGAATTCTGTCCGGTTAAATCATCACATTCTGGTGGGAACGATAGTGTGTAATGTTTTCAGTAGAAGTACAAGACAGATGCTTATGCGGGTATGGCAAGTGTTATTTAGCATTTGTGTTTCACGAGGTATCGCTTCATGTTTGTGATAATCGCTGATAAATCTGAATAGTCTTCTTGATGTTCGCTTCAGAACAAGTAGTTTGCATGATCAACTGAATGCGCATGACGGATATCCATGCCGACTTTCTTTAAATTCTTATAAAATCGCAGATTCGATTAACTAGATAAGGGGTTCACTGGAGACCTAAGTTCCATCGATTGTCTGGTAGATGTAATTTGTTACGTACAGTGCGACGGTAACGTTTTTGAGCTGGAAATTGATGTAGGGCAGACAAATTCTTTCCCTATGTTTGTTATACTGAAGTCGAATGATAATCTGAACGGACAGAGACTAATTACCAGTACGTGGCCATAATGAAAAAATTTGATCTACAATTATGTATTGTATAGACAATACTGCTCCCAAAAGTAAAAGAACTAACAGGTTGGTTAACCACATAATATTTGTCAACACCAGCATTATTCATAAAGAAATACGGTTAAATGTGGTAATCTGATCGTATCCAGTTTGAGCTCAGTTCCGAAGCAGTCAGGTTACGAAAACGTAGATTGATGTTCGCCTGTCTGTCTTGAGAGTTGGAACACTGTATTAATGAGCTATAGCGTGAGAAGTTACCGTGTCTAGTGTCACACAGAAAAAGGTCGATTAGACTGTCAACCTGAGTGCGAAACCTGCACCTAAACCTGAGTGGTAATTAAGTCACAGAAACCAGCTTTCCGATCGAACATATGTAACCGCACATTTGTCACATGTTTTTCATTACGTTGGTTACTTTGTATGAACCGTCATGCAGTTCACAGTAGAAACGGATTTCTCTGGGGAGCAGTTTCGTAACATTTTTAAAAATATATATAACAGAAATCAAGTTCTCAGTGATATTGCTTTTTTGATGACAACGCAAGATACTAAATTTTTGATGAGACCCAACTGTGATAAGTCAGCGCTTCGGCTGGATTCGAACCAGCGAGAGACACAGCATGCCTCAACGCGGCATGCGCTCCACCAGCTGAGCTACGAAGCCACACCGGTTCAAATCCAGCCGAAACCCTGTCTTTTCACAGTTGGGTCATCAAAAATCTAAAAAATATGCTACACTACTTATTAGTAATACAATTTCTATGCTCAGCAGTGGCGCTGGTGGATTCCAGCGTGAACTGTTTGAGAAATCCTGCCGGGGCAGTCGATCCCCTGAATCATTTGGTGGATTCCATATGAGACAGTGGGACGGGTGGGTAACAGAGTCCAAATGTGAAATTTCCGAGCTCCCGGTGTGGCTTCGTAGCTCAGCTGGTAGAGCGCTTGCCGCGTTGAGGCATGCTGTGTCTGTCGCTGGTTCGAATCCAGCCGAAGCCCTGACTTTTCACAGTTGGGTCTGATCAAATGTCATGGAAATCTGTTACACTACTTATTAGCAAGATATTGAAATTGGTTCACCTCAGTGTGTACCGGAGCGAGTCCCTTCAATTTTGACAGCATTATATGTTATGGCTTTCGGCATTCCACCAGTGGACGAGGTCACTATGTCTAAGGTATGATGAATTGACAAAGCTACTACTGTAATGAGGACAGACGGTCGCACCATACTACTTACACCACTATTCAGTGGAAGCATGGATCGAAATGATCGCGGGACAAATACGGGAGAGTAACGAGAAAGATCATTAGTGGGCAGCATCATGTAGAATGGCTTTCACCGTCCCCATCTTTTTTCCTCCTATCCTATATATAGGGTTTGCTTTTTCTTCATGGTTGTGTGGCATTTAAGCATTGGCCTGAACCACTGATATATTGCTGTCTATGATGATGATGAGGATTTCGCCACATGACGGAAGTGAGACATGGTGTCCAAAGCGACCGGAGCATCCTCAGAAGAGTGTGATGTTCAAATGAGTGTTTCTGTTCGTAGTCCCGTTGGGACGCATAATTGGTGTTTTGGTTTTCCCAAATAAAAAACCTCGCGAGTCCTTTATACGGAATCCTGAGGAAGGATTGCCAATTTCATTGGTCACAGAAAGCCAACCAAGCGTTCGTCGAGATCCAACGATTGATGAAGAAAGGACAGCTGACCCTGAAATTGCCAGTGACTGGAGAGAGCTTCATTGTCTCAACGGATGCGAATGATGTAGGAATTGGAGCGGTACTGAAGCAGGAGGACGGTGTTGTGGAATACGCCATTCGGGTACTATTCAACAACAGAGGAGTGTTCGGCAATCTTTTGGGCCTTGGAAAAATGGAGGCCGTACTTGCTCGGCCGACAGTTCCATGTGGAGACTGACCACAAACCGCTGGAGTGGATTAAATCGGCGAAGGACCCTCGAGGAAGGCTGGCTCGTTGGGCATTACGACTACAGGAGTACGACTTCACAATTCGCCA
>QNGE01002218.1:88786-113260 GCA_008508345.1 Paragonimus westermani
CTGTCGGTGGGGTCGTTTTCCGGCTAAAGTGAGTACGAAACGACAACGTACCAACGCATGATCTGAGTCCAGGTACGTGCTCCAATAAGAACGACAGTCCTGAATGGAACCCCGCCACCTATAACTAACAGCTATGTGGTCTATCTGAGACCAGGTCTGACTCAGAGAGGGAAGCATATTGACTGATCAAGGCCCGTGCTTCGAAAGTGAGGAGTTTCGGAACTGTTTGGAGCGTTTGGGAATCGAAAAAATGCGCACAACTCCATACCATCCTCAATCAAAACGGATTGACGGAGAGGAACAATCGCACAATCAAGGAATGGTTGGTTGCAAAAGGGAGAAACGTTGATATTGATTCTGTTGGCCCACCGCTGTTCGCCACAAAGGACAACGAAAAAGTCGCCATTCGAGCTCATGTATGGGCGCGTGCCACGCTTGCCAGTCGATCAGGAGATTGGTTTATGGAGAGACCGACGAATGAGCAGACGTGAATTAGCGGTAGCTCGGAGATCTGCCAACCGAAACTTGGAAAACACACTAGAAGCTTCTAAGAAGCGATCAACTGCGAGGTTACCGGGTCGGAGCACTGTGTTTGAACCTGGATCTAAGGTTAAATACCGAGACCGGCGGAGCGCGGGGGCAACAGGATTCGGATCTAAGAAGTTCCTGGCAAAGTGGAGGGGAGCGTATGTGGTAGTTGAACGTCGTGGCCTAGTGTATCTGATAAAGAATGCGAAAATTCAACATTGAGTACACGAAGCCAACTTTGTAAATGGTACGACACTCCGATCAGAAGAGAATGCACACCAGGTGTGTCAACAGCACTGAGGCAGGCACGCAGATCATCAGAAGAACGAAGAGAACCTGAATGCCTTTTGTTACGACTAGAACAATCATTGCGGGGGAGGAGTGTAGTGAGGATAGACGGTCGCACCATACTACTTACACCACTATTCAGTGAAAGCATGGATCGAAATGATCGCAGGACAAATACGGGGAGTAACGAGAAAGATCATTAGTGGGTAGCTTCATGTAGAATGGCTGCCGCCACATGACGGAACTGAGACATGGTGTCCAAAGCGGCCGGAGCATCCTCAGACGAGTGTGGTGTTCAAATGAGTGTTTCTGTTCGTAGTCCCGTTGAGACGCATAATTGGTGTTTTGGTTTCCCCAAATAAAAATCTTCTGCGCCATCCGCCTTCTCTGTTGCTAGATAGCCAACGCTAGGTGTTACAGGCCAGCCTCGTTTGATGACTGGTCATGCTTTGCTAATCAAATCACAAAGAGTTCTTCTTTGCAGTAACGATAGCCTATAAGTGCTGGAATGTTTTCTAGGTTCAGGTCATAGTAATGAATTTACATGTGCGTCAAGCATGACGAATGTATTGGTATTGCCTGGGTAACTGGGATGATTGTCGTATTTGGCAGTGGCAGATAGTAACTTTGGGAAATTTTTGGCCGTCAAACAAGTTTTTGTTTTGGCGCGAGAGCCAATTTGCGTTGGACTTGATTGCTTATAGAACGTGCCTAGAGTGTTAAATTGTGCTGCAGTTTTCCTCGAAAAAATCTCCTCCTTATTGAGTTGAGCAATTGACATCACTCGTTTCTCCCTTGCTCTATCTCTCTCTCCACGTTTCTTGAGACAATGTACAATATGTTTTTGGGTTCAATGCCACAAATTTGTTAAAGTTTGGGTACTTGTCTTCACAAGGCACTGGCTTAACAGATCAATGTAATTGCAGTGAGTCACATGCAGACCAGCGGCTATTCAAGAATTTCATGAGTAAGTCAATGCAGTTCTCTGCGATCCCTAACAGATTTTGAACGAAACATGAAATAAACTACTTACATCACTGATAATACGATGGCCAGATTGATAAGTTATAAGAGACCTAATTACTGATTTTTTAGTTCGATCTAGGTTCTATTTAGCGGCAAAATCAGCATGCCCAGTAAAGGCAAGTTTTGTATCACCTGGGATATGAGTCCGTGAGAATGATCTGGTTTTCAAGCACAACACCAAAAACGAAATAAGCCTAATCAGTTTTCCACCTCTGCATTTAGTTTGCCAGTTTTGTAAAACGGAGGTAGACCGGTGTGTGGGTTACACGAACGGACGTGTATGCATTATGTTCAGTGGCAACTACCGTGCGATCTACTATAACGTTCACAGGTACTTCTGAAACACTTAATTTTCAATAGATAAGTTATTTGCACGGAAACCATTAGAAACTAATGGTGATGTGTAGATTTTCCAAATATACTGTTTTTTCACAGGACCGATCGGAACCGGCCTCATGATTTTTGCAGGCGTCGTGATTTTGGTCAGTGGAATGGGGTTCGTTGGGGCGATGTGCCATCCAAAGATCTTAAAATTGGTAAGCGTCAGACATTTTGTCGTTGTTTTACTAACGACCTTATTGGACAGAAAACATATAGAGAAAACTTCTGAACAATCACACTGGTTTGTTTCAAAAGAAAAACGCACTTTTGACTACAGCTTTGATCGCAGTCCAACTCCTCGTTCGAACCAGTGATTTAAGCCCTGTTCCCGTGTTCATTTGTTGAGTTTTGACTTCACCACCGTTCACTCACTAGTCGAAATGACACAGTTATCACACCCAGTCGGTCAAAAGGAATTACTTGACTGTATCATTTTTCACCGAATACACGGTAACTGCCCTTCAAATTTGATTTGGAAATTTTTTGAATACACTTATCATTAGTTGATAATGAGGAGTAGACTGTGATCTAACTGGCAACAGACTGAATCCGTTCGAACTATGTAAGTTTAAGTTCACTCAAAGCTGATTGCAGCTGATGGATTTCCATAACATTTCCAATTAGTCATTTCCAGACAGAATTAACGAACGTGAATTTCGCTCCTATTAGGGCCCGTCAACAACGTGATAATGCAATAGGGTTGCAAGATGCTTGCCGACGCACCCGACTGACAATCCATTCAATACACGCAAAATTCACCCAGCCACAGATGACCTAATGTTATGGTTCTTTCCCGCCAAAGTGAATAGACGAAAGTAACGTGATACGACTGAACAAACTGTGAACAGGCACAATCAACATCGTTCGACTGATGTAAACCAGACGTTAAAAATACACGAATCTGGCCCATTGTGCTTGCTGCACGTTTGCATTCGTACATTTGCTTTCGTGCAGAGTTTACTGAATATCTGTTTTCCCTCTACTTTGCCTAAACACGAACATGTAGAAGTGTAAAGGCTTTGCTCGACTAGGTACCACATCACAAACACTGTAAAAGGTTGAGCCAGAAAAATGTACGTCGCTCCGTAAGACCTAATTAAGTTAACAGTCGTCCATCACTTCGATATTGGTCACCGAGAACGGCTGTTGTTGTTGCTTTACCTCAATACAACTTGAGTCTTCAAGAATGTGATCAGAATAAACATACTCATTTCCCTCAGATGAGCAAACCGCCAGTAATTCGCAGTATTATAATGTTCACGCCATCAGGTAGCTCCACGCGTTCACCCATTCATTAACATCTCGAAGCACATTCGAAAATGAACAGAAATTCCGGCCTATTTTGCTCGGAATGTTGGGTTCATTGGAATTGTGTTGAATCGGGTGTAAAAACAACTAATGACTGGGCAAGAACTACTGGCCGAATGAATAAACGAACGGCATCCACAAGGTTGTCATAAAAAGAGCAAACAAAGGATTGCTTTTAACGCTCTGTGTGAGTGCGCTCATTCAGTGTACGTAAAAAATTTGCCAGTTACAATTGAGTGCATGGTGTTTTTGTGTGTGATCTACACTACCTAAGCAGGACTGACTGATATCCTTGTTGGTTGTTTTTTTATCCCATACATATTAAGTTTTTGTAAAAATGATGTCAACAAAGCTTGTTTCACAACCGTATGATCGAAAACTCGAACCGGAACCTAATCAGATCTTGATCTGTGGATACCCATACTCAGCAACGCCAACTCAACTCTGCTCTTCCGAGCACTTTGAAGTTTGTACGGCGAACTTGGGGACTAATGTCTCACAAACCTAGAAAGCCTTAGGTGCGTGCCGCCATGCATATAAAAGTTACAGCTGTTTCAGTTATTGACAATAAAGTTGTGTTCATGTACATATAGTTTAGAGGAGTATGACAGTTTCAAGCGAATGGATTCTCCCTGTGCGCAACACCACGCTAACCGACGATAAGATCTTCCGTCTATTCGTACGTGGTTAGGAGAAATGACAACAGGAATACCCAAGCGAAACAAATTACCAGTGTTGAATAAGGCTTGAGTTCACCATTCACTACAGAATGCGCTACACAGCGACTTAACGTTCAGACTCTTTAGTGTGTAATTTTCTGTTACTTCCGGCTTTCGCACAGAAAGAAATAACTGAAGCCTTTGAACGTGTTTTTAATTAAGTAAAGGCGGTTCATTCTACATTTGCTTACTTTCTGAACAACTCTGTCATGCTGTTTGTATTCGCCTACGTCAGTACACATTCTCTAGCTGTTTGTTACTACACCTTATTTAATTATGGTCACATGGTATAACGCTGCTGGAGTGTGGTTATACGACAAAGTCTTTGACATAGCTGTGCTGAAGAACGCTATTTAGTTCCGAGTTTTCAACGACTGTCAAAGAAAATGTGTATACAAAATTTGCCGTCTACCTTGTGAAAGGTTGCTAGGGGTGACAAACACGCCGTCATCTCTCAAAACTGTTATGTTATTGATTTACTGGATAACCAGCTTAGTGAAACATGAAGCACAGGACTTCCACAAATAATCTTAACTTGCACATTCCAACAGCTGAAATCATACAGAAATTTGCTGGTGAATAACTTAAGCTGTGTTGAAAGAGTATGATCGCCCCTCGAATTACGACTCACGGTTTATGTCAACGTGACGTATCTTATCAGTCATCTCCCAGTAAAGGTTTTTACATTCTACGTATGATCTGATAAAGTCTGTCTGATCTCTGATCGATTCCTATCCATTGTTCTCAATTATTATCGCAATATGTTACTTATACGTGAAAAAAAGAGACCCACCTGAATTCTGCCGATGACTTATACTTTTATTATTGATGTGTTAATAGACTTAGTTGATGTAAGTCGAACATCACACACAACCGGTCTTCGCTGTCTCACTCCCGTAGCCTTTTCAGTCAGTCTCTTTAAAAAAGGCATCAGACTCGAGTTTCACACTTAGTGTTATTCTTCAATGGCGTATATCATTTCCATGGCGGGAAGCAGAATATCAGCTGCGATTTCGTGAAATAGGTAGGTTGCCCACCATATCAGCGCACTGGTCAATCACATTTGGAGCGACTGAATGATCCTATGTAAAGGCACAGCTAGAATGCTTGTCATCCGGGTTGCAGGAAAACATGTGAATCAGCTTCTTCAGCTGTTACAATTCCTTTTGCATAAAGGGTGAAATCAGTGAGCCGATTCGTGGTAAACCATCTACAGCTGCTCGAATTTGGCTAGTATCTTTGCACGTGGAATTAAAAGGCTCAGATGACAGGGCTGAGACTCATTTAGTGAACGCAAAGTGCCCGACAAGTGGATCCCCTGAGGAAAACCGGACGCTGACTATCCAATTGTACCTGGGATCAAAACTCCTACACAAACTTATTTTATCGTAAAACCTGTACGGAATAGCGCCTGTGCATCAGTGAGTACAAAACTCGGAAGATTTACAGAATGTTACGCTCCATAAGCAACTTTCAACCAACCTTGACTTGCAGTATTTATTTGACAAGCATAGCATAAAACATTCCGTTAATGTCTTTTGAAGCGAATCATTAGGACTGCAACTGTTCAGAATAATGGATATCCATGAACGCGTTTTCGTCTCCAAATGACTTCCTGATCCTAGGGAAAACACCGGATAATCAAAGAATCGTGATGTTTTGAGTGCACATGAGGAATATTTCGAGCAATTGCAACCAAATAGCGAGTGGTTTATCGACTGAACTAATGATAACTAATTATTAACACCAAAAAAGCGCTGCAGAATCAAAGCTGTAACGCTGACGAAAACGGATATGCGTGATATACCCTTCCGGTTGATCGTGGTTCCTGCTGGAACTTACTTTTGCAACTTCATACCGTACACGGTGTTTTTAAGGGGTCACAACGATACGACTGTCTAATAAAATGTTACTGCGAAGACAGAGACTATCGTGTTTCTAGTGGTAATTCATTTTCCCCCTGACCATTAGACTAAGCATAAGAGGCCCTGTGAAATTAGACATGCATTATTTCAACCAACTTGAGGTGCTCAAGATTTATGATCAAGTCAGCTAGGTTTATTTGGATCTATGTTTTACCAAAACGAGTCCAGTCGAATAACATTGTAATATCAAGCAGAGAAGGGAATTGTTCTGCTACTGTTACCCTTACCCCACCGGGGTTCATCCTCGCCGATTACATATGCAAAGAATGGTTTTCATGAAATTTATAACGGAACTAAGGATGGGGCAGCGACATGTATTTTAGGGTTTGTTACTGAGACGTTGGCCAGAAGTAACGTGGAAAATCGGCCAAAAACTACTAACCTGAATATATGGGTAGCTCGAAAAGAAGAAGCCAACTGGGAATTGTGTGGAAAAAGTCACTCATTTCCGAGAAATTCAAGCCTCGTAGACGACTTTGCTATTCGACTGAATTTTCTGCTCAGCCTGTAACAATACAAACAGGCTGGAAACAGTTATTTCTGTGTCAAAGTGTTAGGCCATAGATTGACCTGTCGTGCTCTTTTTATAATTCCTAGGTAAGGATAGAAATAGTAACCAGGTGGACACTCTGTGAGGTGGATTCGAGAGTTGATCATTCTAACGTCAAGAGTTAGTTCTCTATACCGGCGTATTGGCTGAGATTATAAAGATGACGCGCATCTGTAATTATAAACTGTGTCTGTGTTGACAAAGTGTCCGACTCCCTAACACTGCTGTGATGAAAATTAGGGTTCTGTCAATTGTGTGTTCCATTTTCAGGTGCCTCCTTTTAATTTCATTTGTTTTAGCGCCTAGATTCTTTAACACTTCAATCGGTCTGGCGAATTTACTTTAGACCGTAGTGCACTTTCCAGTGTAAAGGCGCAGTGAGTTCTGTCTTGACAATGCTATTACCAATAATAATAATGAGTAAGAATGCTTACATTCTACTGGATAGACCGGTTAATTTGGAAAAATGGTACGTGAAACGTTGTGGTAACATAAGAACTAGAAGCGGTGATAATAAGAGAATTCACTTGAAGGAGCC
Source organism: Paragonimus westermani (assembly GCA_008508345.1). NCBI lineage: Eukaryota > Metazoa > Platyhelminthes > Trematoda > Plagiorchiida > Troglotrematidae > Paragonimus > Paragonimus westermani. Next base: position 96,050 of record QNGE01002218.1, read on the forward strand.
ATACTTTGAGAGTCATTACTCGGTCAATGATATCAGAGAAGACAATAAAAATTAAATTGATTTCTTTTGCCATTGAGATAAAAGAAGTGAGAACACCACTCCATGGATCGCCATCCGTGCGCGCAAGTCGTTGTGTCGTGGTACGATTTGACTCGTTTCGCTGCTTTTTGCAACGGAACCAGTAAATTAATCGTAACACAGCTATACCAAACGCAAAAATTGGTATGTGTGAGTGTCGCCGAAAGCAGTGTTGTGGACAAAGCTAAATTTATCGATTGTGCCACACGCCGTGTATCATATAGATCAACTCAGTCGGTCCTATAGGTCAACTTATCTGTTGATCCGTGGAAATGAACGTCACAAAAGTCAAACCATTTCGCCGTATCGAATGCAACATATGTGACAGGCAGTTAGCCTAGATTTGCACGTGACTAGGTTACAGGGTTAAATCGTAAGTAGATATGATCCATACTGTGATTTGTGGTGGTGATCCTTGCTTCGTAGTTCGAGTGGTCGATGATCGATCTGCCAGAAACGGACAATGCCATTCGAGATACCATAGAGTTAAACCCTCAGACTGAGCTGCTGAACGATCTGACAAAGCTTGGGAATTGACGGACGAGGCTCTTAAACAAAGGAACATGGAATTAAGTAAAAAAATCTGGTCACTTTTCACCATGACTGAGAGATTGGGACATCGAACTAAGTGACGGGAACAATGTATTTGTTATTCTTCTGAGATGTCATTTGTACTGGAGATAATTTGCGAGGGAGACATTTACCGAACACTCCTAAACCATTTTCTATCTAAATATTCGTGCTTAACTTAGCAATTGCGAAGCAATGATGCATGATTGCTAATCGCCACTATACCTCAACCTGTACGAACATCAGAAAAGTCGCCGATGAATAAAATTACTTTGATGTTGTCTGTCAAGACCTCCCTGGGATGATATGTTCTACTTCTTTGTTCTAGTTTCTGGCAACTCCGGATACATGTGCAAACTTGTGGGTCACGTGGGTGACTAAGATTTGACGACGGATTTGTTCCTAATCAGAACAACTTCCCTTTTCAATTTTTTTCAGTACACTGTCCTTCTTCTGATGATCGTTTCTGTTCATTTGTTACTGATGATCGTCTACTTTGTTAGACCGGAAATGGTGAGTTAGTGCGTTGCAGTTTTCGCTTTGAGATATGTACGTAGTTTGGTTTTATTTCATTGCAAGTAATAAATTTGATACAGTACTTTTCCCGTTTTAGTAAAGTCTCCAGAAAAACGCAAAACTGTACCTCCTCTTGAAGCAAGGCATGTTGCTATCATGGGACCTGATTTTTGAGGGTGCGACGTGATGAGTAAAATAAATTCGTTTCACTCGAAATTTGCACTTAGTCCGTCAAATTTGCAAGAACAACATACATTTTGGGATGCATCCATTTCTGTTTTGCCCGTCAGTCGATCGCATGAAAAATTCAGTTATGTGGATTGAGAGAGTGACAATTAAACAGTATACTAAACAAGCTGTACGTGAATATATGCCAGTGTGATGAAAGGTTTCAATTAACACGGCAATAAGAATGGTTGCAGCAGTACATTCTGCCAACAAAGACCTAGTGTGCAACGTTGAATTACCGACGTTTCGAAAAACTTCAGAACCTCGGACGTGCGATTGCGTAACAAGACCGTAAACGAAGTGACGGGATCAACCGTTTGACCCACTGCGATCAAAGCTACCGGATTTCTTCACAGATTTTAGTATACTGATCCACCTTACTTCGTCACTTGCACTAGGCACTTAGAGATAAACTACGCCTCTCTATGGCGTAAGTTTTGACCTTCTGTGTCAAAACATTTGCTATCACAAAGACAGATGAACTGTCATAGCACACAAGAGGCATAGATTTCTCAGTGGAAACGATGAGGGCAGTTGAAAGTATGACTGTGAGTAAACCAGAATACGAGCAGTTAATAGCAGATCTCAACTGACGATTCACATCGTTGGTCGCGTCCTATCCCTGGTACAAAGAATGATGAAAACCTGCTCTTACTGCACCCATAGCCACTGGCTCTTTACAAAACGCCAACTGGTTTGGTTGATTCATTAGAAATGTGCCCATGGGTAGCGCTTTACCTCTAACGGACTTGTTTGTCGCAGTACTAGAGGCATTATGAAAGGTATTGGTTGATGCACTGATCTACGTCTATGGCTACTTGTGATGGCTACACATCCAACACATAACCAGAAAGAATCAGACCTTGAGGTAAGCATTAACGAGACAAACCAGTCGTTAAAAACGATAGGAAGAACACATTTCCAGGCGATATAACGCCATGTCGTGTGAAATCGTGATTACATGCTTTATTATCTTTTAAGCCCGATCGTTACTAGCACCAGACACCTAGATATTTTAACCATAAGGGTCGCCTCTTCTGTCTGCGTGAGATAAATTGGGTCTACGACCCTTAGTAGGTAATGTTTTGTTCTCATGCATCCATGGCTTACAGGGCTGCATCTCCGGTGTAGTTACGAGAGATTCCGTCATAGCTGCGCGAGGTCTGTGTGACCTTTGTGTGAATGACGGTTTGAGGTAGATTTTATCGACTTGGAGTTGTAAATGTCTTTTCACTGTTGCACGGTAAACCCGTCGATACGGGTATTTTATCTATTTGGTTGAAGGAATTAATCTACGCTGAACCATACTGATTCATCAGGCAGAATAAACAGTTTTTAAACTAAATTCTTACTCTAACAACTTGGCAGATTTTATCCTGTTCGTAGGTTGCTTATGAACTTTTTATATACCTTGGTTGTTCGTTTTCTCATCAAAATAGGCTTGTTCTGGCTAGGCTGCCACCGTACTACTTCCTGGGGAAACAAAGGTTTCAGTCCTCTAGGAGTCTCGGAAAGCCTGTTCTTTTCACAAGGGGCAAACAATACAAAATATATCGTGGCCAGCAGAAGAATTTCTTAGAGAATTTCTCGTCTTCGGAAGCTTCCTCCCCAGAGAGTGTTATACTTATATCTTTTACGGAAAACGCTCACAGGATGATCGAAGTAGACTGGATCACACACGAGGGTGTTGTTTTTATTGACTCGTTCAACATGAATACCAAGCAAGACCATTTTGACTGACATGAGTTTGAAACCGTTAGGGTCTTCGGCTGTCAGTGGTATGCAGTCTCATACATGCACGTATTATTAGTGAGCAAGGATTTATGACAAGATTGCTTTAGTCGGTATCTCAGATTCAAATAAGAAATATTGGTTTAAATAGTATGCTCATCTTGGTGGCTTTGTACTCACAGTCTTCAACTAATTGCTCTGTGTATAGCGATTGCGTTTGGATCGTGCAGTTTTAGACATATCTCTGAATACCGAGTTATAATGTTTAACATAAGCTTTGTAAGTAATATTGAGTGTGGCAAACGACTGCACTGCATTTCCAGATATCTAATGCTAGATGTATAGTACGAACCAGTTAACACATTCAACCCACGCCATCAGATATGCAACTGACTCACATTCTATTTTTTCGCTCGCTATTACTCCAAAGCGTTTGTCAACAAACGCAGAAATCAGTGGTAGAATAACTGATGGTTCACAGCATCCATTCGAACCACTACGACCTACTTCCATGAATTAGCAGTCTTCCTGCGGCTGTCACAAACGCAAGCCGCTTAAGCACTGTCACCGCGGCATACATTTCGAGCGTGACTGAACTTATTAAGTGGCTAACTCCATAACCGCCTGCATGATTTCATTCCCGAGATTAGCTTGGCTTATCGTATTTTTTGTGGCGGCCAGTGGACAAGACTGACAGAAAGAATCAACTGGTTTAGCCGAAAAATCCTAGTTTTTTGTTCCACTGATGTCAAAAACCTTTTTCAACACGCTTTCAATTCCTGCTTTCAGGTAAAATGAGGTTTTCACTTGGTCCATCTTTAATGGATCTCCTTCAGTAAGACCCTAGTTTAGTAGCTGCAATTTCCTATCATCCAGTACTTAAATGTATCTGCTGTAGCTGGTTCAATGGCCTACGAGCACGTAAACCGATAACGGAATAACGGTTAGTGGAGCGGCGTATAACGGAACGAAGGTCAACGACAATGAACGAGGGACTACGGACTTTGCACGACTAGTTCGCAGCTTCCCGGCCAACCAACGCATGAGCACAAAAGACTAGCCTCAGGACAGAGCTTTATATCACTCACACCGAAGACAACATGGTCACAAACCAGATCGTATCCAAAGTGTTTGTGACTAATAGGAAGATCACCACAAAGGCGGGCCAAATGATGAGCCGAACAATACAGTGATGCACGTAGGCGGAATGTAGGCATGTGAGCGTTTAGGCGCGTGGGTGGGGTGCCAGAGATTTGGCACGATGATTGAAGGACGAACTGGTGCATGACCGTACCAATTATGAAGGTCGCACGCAAGTGCACTGTGTTAGTTTTCGGCACACAATATTGTCGGGGAACTGGCGAATTCCCCGACAGTATCGTGGCTGTTAATAGCCGCAAGTAGGCTGACAGTTCAGCTGCTATAAGTCCTGTAGGTGCACTTGGGCAGATATACACTGACAAAGATGCGCGATGAACTATGTTAGTTTGAAAGCCCGATGATGTCATCAGGTTTCACACAGGAGTTAAGTGAATCTGTTTAGGTCCATACTGAACAATGTGTATGAATATTTAGTCCATTATCTTCATTGCGCTTAACCAATATTTCTTCACTTACCCTTAGGCAACGAAAGCTCTACGCAGTGAATTTTACAACTTAGTCAAGAAGTACAAATCTTTCGATGGTAACGATTCCCCGAGTGTGTTTTTAGCACTCATTATGATTGCAGTAAGTTTCTTTGTTCACCTCTTTTGTTTAAGTCAAGTTTGGATTAACTGAGAACATAGCTGCCAAAGCGGTCATCTAAACCTGACGATGGTTCACTAAGGACGCCACTGAACTAAACTAGACACTTCATTACAGTGTTTTGGTGAGAGCCAGTCAGTCAGTCTTTGTTATCATCATTGTTATCGTCAACAACGTCGTCGTCGTCATGGCCATCGTTCTCATCATTATCGCCGTCACTATCGTCATCACTTTCAACAGTAATGCTTCACTGATAAACGTTAACTGTTGACTGTGATATCTTTTTGTGAAAAGTAAGGAGAATACTTTGTTTGTAAAATTCGGTGTGCGGATATGTGTTCATTTTTTTCGAAATCTGTTCACTATCATTCAGGACTCTTTGAACGAGGTTGCTTAGTTTATCTAGCAAACACGCTGCAGGTGCGCGGAGAAACCGGTTTTGTACACTGTATCCCATCGTAAAGAATGGAAAATCAATTTAATATGTTTTTGCAAATTGACCTTTCATTAAAATATTGCATGTTTTATTTCTTAGTATTTTGCCCACTTGAATTGTTACCCTGTAGTAAAGAATTTTCATTCGTGATAGTCAGAATGGATGGCTAAAGGTTACCCAGATAAGTAAAGAGATTATTGCCGATGACTCTATTTGGTGCTCCGAACAGTAGAAGTTTTCAAAGCTACTGAACTTAAGCAAGACACTCCGAAAGCTAGAGATATGTTGTGAGTTATCACGCACACGTGACCAACTCAATACCCAGGGACTTTCTATGAATGACATATTTATACAGAACTCGATGTGGACGCATATGATACCGATATGCAGTGTGTTGATCGGGTGATATACGTTTTTGTAGTTAGTATTGTGGAGTTAAGAAATTCTACAAAGAAATCTTGTTATCACACTGTTTAATCACTTTCTGTCAGTGATCAGTATGTCGTGCCACAAATTGTTGTCGTTACACCTTAGTTAAAACAACTCACCGTTTTCTGGAAACGTATTTGAGGAACCGGCAGTTCTAAATGTAGTTGTTACGTCTCCATCCCATGGAAAAAAATACTTGAAACAAGTTGTTTATTTTCTCATTCTAGACGAACTGTTGCGGAGCAAACAATGGCTCGGATTTCAAGGGTTCAATGAATACATCAGACAAATTACTCGGTAGAACTTACACCGGTATGTTCCTTGAAGCTATGCGTTAAACAAAGTTTGTCTCACTAAATCTTTCTAGAAACTGTGTGGTAACCACAAGTGAATACCTGTTGTTGTCATGTCCTTTTCAGATTTACAGTACCCCGTTGTATGTTGTAAGCTGGACACCAATTTTAAGCTTCTGGACTCAAACTGTCCGACAAACTTCAGCGCTGAGAACAGCAATGTAAACGAAGGCTGTGTGTCAAAGCTTGAAGCAAAACTACTCAAGTTAACCAACATTATAGTCTACTTCTCGTTGTCCGTCATCTTGTTCAACGTAAGTCTATTGGGGTTGTATTTTTGTGTATGACAATGAAACAGAGTCAGTTCACAAGGTATCTTTACTGTTTGCCAAGTGATTTTTATGCAACTGTTGTTAGCACCTTTCTGTTTAAAAGGCGATTAATCATAATCGTCATCACAACGGTCTTCACTCTAAGCAGAAGATACTGTTTCTCGGACGGCCGCTTGTCTCAACAATAACGTGGAGTATCTTAGAAGAAAAAACGTTACTGAAAAGGTTTAAAAAGACATGAAAGTGAACTAATCGAAAGTTTTAAAACTAGCATGGATACAGGTACGCCATTGGCTGCACACACTGACACCTTGGATAGCGCTTCTAAGCAGCCATTTCAGTGATCACGAGAACCCCAGCCACATCTGCTTTACTCAAAGCCGCCATTAGGACGATAGTGTTTTGTGACCACGCTGTTGTTTGAGCACCACGCGGTTCCACTAAACAATTGATGCCTGTTACAGTGAACATTCGGCTGGCATGCAGACTGCGGGACCCAACCATCGTATGTTTTGCGACGCGATCAGTTGGCCAATCATGGGCTGTGCTGAAGCACATCACCAAGAACATGCCAGTGCACACTGGTTTTCTTGGTCATTGTATTATTGGGTAGTGTCCGGTCAGATTGGTTTGCTGATCTTGTACTTCTGCCTTCCTGTATCCCTGCCCTCCATGCACATCGATTTGGTCTTCATCTTATGCGTGGTGGATATCACCAATGTCACACGCAAATGATATACTACTCACGGACTTCGCAAGTAGTTTGTGACGCCGTACATGAGTCGAACTAAGTAATCGCTCGGTTTTAAAGTAAGGACAGTCCTCAGTGTCCTGTAGAAAGTGCACTCAGAGTTGCAATTAGAAAAGCACGAGAGTTCTGTGTGTAATATTTTACCGACAAAACCAGCCCTGTAACCCTTGCAAACAATAACGAGTTATGCCAGCATTTCGGAAGATGATATTATTGACACAAGATATTGTTTTATTTTGGGAAATTTATAAGTCACCCGCCTTTCGCACAGAGGTCGAATATGGAGCTAACCATACAAAGGGAACAAAAAGCACAGCTATTAATTAATCAATTAATGGCAGTGTTACCATGGTAGCGCTAAGCTAACGTCTCAGGGTAACGGCTGCGACCCATCAAAATAACCGGGGCTTATCATTTGCCTAAACAACTGTGAATTTCTGCGTGGGGTCGACCTAGTGATGCCCCTCCAAGATGACGAGCGATCGATGATACCTGTAGTCCGTGTGGTGGTTGTGTGTACGCATGGGTGTCAGCTTGTACCTAGTCCACATGTTTCCTCACCCATGCTGATAGGAACTCCGAGATGAGAAACTTCAGCTGCTTTTCCGCCATCCCAGTATGATTAGTCTGGCGGCAATGTGAAATCTTGGTTAATTTAGACTGTGGGTATATTTCGATTTTTGGTAGTTTGATGGGACGACCGGATTATGCGACACTATATGAAGATCGTATATGGCGATGCAGATTTGGAGCACGCCACAGGTTTAGAATGAAGACTAAGGACATTGGACCAGTTTTGATTATAACAAGTCAATCTTGCAAACAACTGTTGTCGACATTTCTCATCAGGCTTCTACAATCACACGGGAATAAGTGCGGGTTATATATGAATTTACGACGAGTTAAACAGGACATTAAAATTATAGAAGTGGTACGGATCACAGTCTACTAGAGGAGTGTGGGGTTGTTGTTGAGTGTGTTGGAGTGTTACACGTGCCTGTCATGAGGTATGCGTTCATCAGTGTCAAGCGGTTCCAGGGGAGGTGGAGGGTTTGTACGAATCGTTTTTGGACACACAGGAAAAGTTTGTGTAGTCTGATCGCAATAGCCTCAGCGGTTGATGACAATCGCATTTTGACAGCTCTGGAGCCGGCTTGACGAAACCTTGCAGATGATTCGGAGCACCTTATCCGGATTTATTCGATGGCCAGTGTCGATTAAGTGGGAACCGATTGCACTGGAAATGGGCATTGGCGAACAGTTGCGAAGCCATTTTGACAGTTGTTCACGAATTCTCTCCGATAGCCCCTTTGTGGTCCTCCCAGAGTAACCAGCTTGACAAAAACAGGTGGGATAGTAGATACAGAAAGACGAAGAGAAATTTGATAAACTATCCTTAAAGCGTGGTATCAGTACCGGGCATTTGTCGAACGACACGATAAGTCTTGCTGCAGGGTAGGCAATCTCGACCGCGTTTGAAAGTATGCGACTAATTATTTTACTATTAACCTCACAGATGAAAACCGGCTTTTTCTGCGCTGCCTGCAAGATTTCTAGTTTCATGCTGGAATGCAGATTTTTATCTATGNTCTTACCTCCTCCTAAAGAACGTCCGGTGCACAGATCTTTTGCGCTCTGTTCAACAGACAGCGTACCAAATTTCTCTTGTACTTCAACGGGACAAAACTGTGAAAATGCGTGTATTGACCGTCCATGTCTTTTTCCTATGAATAGCTCTTTGAATTGTCCCCTCTGGTCGACGAAGCAACGCGACATCTAGGAATGAGAGTTTGTTATCCTGCTCTAACTCGACGGTGAAACTTACAATCCGGTGTGCTCTGTTGAACTCATTTAGAATGACCTGGGGATCATCAGCGTTTGGAACAAGACTAAAATTATCATCCATATAGCGTTTGTAAAGCTTGCACTTAGTTACGATGTGGTTAAGATTACTGGTCTCCAGTTTGGCCATAAACGTAACTGCGGGCAATGGACCTAGAGGTGAACCCATTGCTTCTCCATCCTTCTGTCTATATAACTCTCCATTAAATTGGAACTGAACATTACAGGTGCAATACAATAGTAGTTCCTTCACTTTTTCCCCTGTAATTCCGAGATCGATTTGAGTGTTCTCGATACGGGTGCAAAGATAGTCAATTCTGATTAATTACGAATCGGACAGTTATTATTAATGCAGCTGAGACGTAAATTAGGACAAGTCTCTGTTGGTGTTGGTAATGACGCCTGAAAAGGTTTGAAAGCAAAACTATAGGGAGACACTGAGTAGTTTTTGAGCTAAAGGGGATGATACTGTAGTTTTGTAACGCTTTCCTACTCTATTCTACATGCAACCTTGAAAGGACAAGAAATTCACGAAGAAATAACAACTAAAGTAAATAACAACAGTTGGAACCAGAAATCATCGAGCAGCTACTAACAGTTAAACGGTTAACGTACGGCATACGTCACAATATGCCAACCGTAAATTGACTGAATTTCGGAATGATGGGATTTCGGTGAGCATGCAACAGCTTAGAATCAACCATATCATTAAAATAATAGACTACTCGCATAAGAATTGTTTTATTGAGCGCAACAATTGAACAGACAAAGAATAACTGGCAGCCAGAGGAGACTCCCGCTGGTCCTCTTTACGACTTACCAACAGAGTTCTCATTGAAAAAAGTGGAAACAGTTCTTCATTCTGTTTGATACAATGTCCAAGTGACCAAAATTTTGGAATATTGCTCCGTTTCTGCGAGTCAGCCAAATAATAACTTGTTTGAAATGATGACTTACAGCATTTGACGACTTTACAAGTACGCGTAAACAAGCAACAAACGGCCTAGCAATATGCCAAGATCAGAACATTAAGCTTGATAGAATCAGGGGTTATCCGACCACACATGTCAGGGGTTCGAGTCCGAGAAAGTATGACACCAAAGTGGAAGGATATACGTGGCATTTTCGAGAGTGTGTCCAGCGTGCAAGAGTAAACGGAATGATGAAAACGTGTATACGGCAGTGAGTTTACAACGCCTGAAATTTGAACTAAAGAGAGACGCTGACTCAGTAACCGAAATAGCGCTGTGTAGAGAAGATTTCTCCATTGGTTGCATACTACCCAGCGATGATAATGGGTAGCATGGCACACATAAAGCAACATATGAAATATGGGAAAACTGATGGCTAACCAACATTCGGTTGACTACTACACGGATTAACAGTTAAACGCAGAAAGTATGGTCTTTCAACGGCTCTTGAATGGTTCTTGTCCAAACACAACGTAAAAATATTTTGACATATATATCAGATCCCTTAAGTCAGTGTCTCGTCAGTTATCGTCTTCTTTTACCTTCATTTATTTGCAGAAGCTAGACGTTCAGGACTTTATCGTTAGCAAATTTTGACCTTGGAAGTCTTTTGACACCCTGCAGACCCTAGTTTATATACCGTAGGTCTAAAACTACCCACAGTGAGTTGCAGATTTCGCACTCTCCCAGACGTTTCAGTGAGCTCTCTTCATACGAGCCAGAATCCCCTATCATTCACATTTAAACTGGTTCAGTTGTTCGAAAGCGCCAAACATGTTAATATCAAAAAACATATCGCGCCGGCAACTAGATTAGTTTGTTCTCTGTGCTACTGCGCAACCCGGTTTTCTCGCATTCATTGTAGGAATGGTCGTCATTTAGACTTGTGTGTACATGATTCAGTGGGTGAGACAGTTTGTCCGCCAGGAAATCAACAGTGTTTCCCTTGTATTGTGAAACTCAACAGTGACTGTTTCAGTTGTTGTAAAATCTGCTCTTGTGCTCTTGTGAGAGTGAAAAAGTGTTAAGATTTTTTGATATGTTATCCTAAAACGGGCTTGAGTTGAATTTCATGTGACCGTGAATTACTGGATTTGTACACACACAATCTGTTCAACCGGAAAATAGGCTGACAGCTGTCCTTCTAAATTAAAAAACCAAAATAACAGAATTTATTTTCTCATTTCAGATTATCATAATCGCAATTGCATTTCTGGCTCTCCTGTAGTCAAGCAATGACTCATGAAAACATTTCTCGTATGCAATGTACTGCTTGGAGGCTATCAGCCATTAATACGAAGCAAATTGGATAATCTCTATCACATTTTTGTTCAAAAAAGACATGGACTATTATAAGCCACATACTGCATTTATTTTCAGACTGGCGAATATCATCATTTGCTTGATATTTCCTCTGACTTTTTAATGCTGACTGTCTGAAAGTTGGTACTTCTATACAGTAATATGTACCATATACATGTAGAATGCTGATTCACTCAAACCAAACAATGTTTGCACTGCGGTCATAAAATAGGTAACATAGACAAGCAAGTCCAGATATTAATACTGAAAATTATTTCTGATATTACCATCTACTACACCGACAAAGTCATCGCCACGTTATGTGTTAACAGTGTGAATGTACTGTCCACGGAAAGTTTAAAAGCATCAGTAATACTTTTTCAGAATCCTACCGTCAGCCCCCAGAAGATGCATTTATTTCCAATCCAGATACATGCTTTCTGGGAAAATGACTGAATTTCGAATAGCACGGCTGCTGTAACCAGAGTATACGTAACATTAGGTAGTCTAGATTGATAGCTGAGCAAGTCCTTTTGGCACAGTAAACGATTTAGGTCCCGTACATTGTACAGACCAATTAAGCCGCGTGCAATCAACGAATAAACGATGACGGACCTCAGCCACACAAGAGTAAAATGAAAGTGACGGGTAGGCATGTGCGTCACATCGAAACTAAAGAGGGTGAACATTCAATAATCAGGTCTCTTACTACTTGACGCCAAACTCATTCCACTAAAGGGCGGATGATTTTGGCTTCTAATTGCCATTAGGAGGAAAGTGTTTACTTAATTCTAAGCACCCTTGTGACAAGATCAAGCTACCAGTTGAAAAGAAATTGGAAAGGATGACATTTTATTGAAGGATGTGTAGACAGTGAAACCTCATGCACAAGCTGTTGTGTTCGAAAGTGTGGTCGATTAATTCTATCCAGTGAGAACACCAAGTAGGTGGTGCGCCGAACTGGCATGTAAGAGGTGGTAGTTGGAGCAAGTTACCTGAGATCGTGACGGCTTTAGACTACCGAATTACCTGAATCAGCTTCGTGGAAAGTAAGAGGGAACAAGTCAACCAAAATGCCTAGCCTAATGGCTTTTCCTTCTGGGTCATTTCACCTCATTATTGCCATTAACTGCGATCAAAGCAACAGTACCTTCTGGCTAGGCTCATAACCATTACGAATAAATTAAATAAGGGATACTGGTGACAGCGAAACGGCTGTGGATCAGAGATTGAAAGACCACAAAGGTGACAGCGTGACCGAGCTCATCANTGAAAGACCACAAAGGTGACAGCGTGACCGAGCTCATCACGACCGGTTAAGCGCTTCGCTACAAGCGTTGTGTATGGGACGTCAAAACAAACAGCGGACATAAGCGACAGAAGGACTGATGTTTTGGCGTTTGAAAGATTTGCATGGTTTACCTTGTCAAACAAAGTAAGTCACCCTTCTTGAAGTCGAACAGTGATAATTCAGTACTCCAGCAATCGCTGAGTAGTGCTGGGGGTGTTCCTGGATCAAGAGTTGTTTATGCCAAACTCCCTACTAATGTTGTGTCCGCAAAAGACGCTTGGCCAGCAAGTCAGTTTATTGCGCAAACTTCCGTACATGTCGTCAAAAACTAAACCACAAACGCGTGCACTCATTTGCACGACGGACATGCACTCACATACATTGGGTGACAGTATGTTGTCACTCGCCCTGGTGAAAGTTCTCACACAACATGTACACAATGTTGCAATAGTCTCTTCTTGTCCGTCGTGTTCGGAGCTTGTCCTTTTGTTCCTGAATGTCGCATGTGGGCAATACACTACTTGTGGGTAGTATACTACTCACAACGAAACTGCCTGTTATACAACACTAAGGGTTGATACCCGCAGTGTTAAGTGGGATCCGGCGGGATTGTGTAGTAAGCTCACAATACCTATGTTGTCCACCACAATTTTATGTGCAACGTACAGCACAGAAAACTTCCTGTGGCGTCACTATTGGTTAATCGAAAATCTGAGTGAGATATTACGTCAGCCTGTTTCTGGATAACCCAGATGATTACTTCCATACTTCTTCGAACGTCCACCTTGATTTCACGCTGCCTGAGTTACCAAGTCCCATCGCCCAGGGTGTAGAAGTGAGCAGATGTCAGTCGAATTTAATCTCGAGAGTTTGTATAGGCCAGTCAGTTAATTAATTGTAGCTACTACTATCCACTACAGCGAGTTAAATATTCCCTAGACGATTGTACTGTTCGGTATATTGGTTCACATGTGAGACACAGAAGACCACTAACTAGAATAATCCTACAGGTTCTAAAACGATTATGTGCACCTAACGGCGCAATGATCATTGGACCAGACAAACGTTCGGGAGTAGTGCTTCTGTACAAAACGATTCTATCTACAGAGTACCTTGCATCTTATCCATCGAGTCAAAATTTATTCAATAGAATAGGGAAGGGGCTAATACCCATCTAATTAAGAAAGATGCATTTAAAAGTGGAAAGCAGTTCAAAAAGTCGTGCTTGATTACAGAGTTTACGTACTACCAAATTTGTTCGTTACAAGCCTTAACACTCACGAATAATGAGGTTGAATAGTGCTGAATACTGCTCCTTACCAAACCGTTGCCCAATCGCACGTGGAGATTTCAAGGCTTATACGCCAACTTTCATGGCAACACTGTTTGCTTGTCATTTATCAACTTGTGAGGATCACAATAGATCCCAAAGTCGTTAAAAATTTCATATGTTCGTTTGATGTCAGCTCACTGTTTACAAACGTGTCATCGATGGAAACTGTTGACTATTGGGATGAGTATTTTGATTTGTTCAATACTATACAATTCAGTCTGACTTCGCCACTGAAGAAGTTGCCTAGTCGTTGTACACCCAACGCGTAATTATTTTCACAATTTGCTTTGTCGACTGAATGATGGGAGACTTTGGGGTCCCCGCAAAACTTTGCTAGACGACATATTCACCAGCGAGCCTGAACACAACCAGATAAAAATTTCGATCGATAGCCTGTGTTTCTACCGCCGTTATGTAGCTGATATATTAGCGATACCAGATGGTTTGAATGTTTCATTTCCTTGATGTTACTCAATTCAGATGACCAGACGACTCGTTAAAACGATCTGCCTCCAGTAAGTTGACACGGACAGATCAATATACTAAGTTCAATATCTTTGTGTCGGTGAGACCCAGAAAGGCACCTTACACACTGCCTTACAAACACAGTAACCCAAGGTTGCTTGGAAGAAGTCATCGAACAAGAGGTCGTTCATATTTCCAACGTCGTGAAACATATTGTCTGACTAGAAACTTTTATTGTTAAAACCATGTCGCGAAGAACATCACGTCTTCAGGTTGGTTTGATGGATAGGAGACCTGTAGTCATTAACCCGTTATTCAAAAGTGTTTCAGCAGCGAATTTTGCCAGTCACTGACCCTATAAAGCACAAATTAGGACCTTACAGATCGCAACATTGTGATCGTGGTTAGTGAGTATGCGCATGAGTCTCGTAACATAGAAAACAGTATGCCTGTTCAGGCCTATTGCTTTGCATCAGGGTATATTTAGCACACAACGAAAAAGCCTGATAAAAGCATGGGGAAGCACCACCTAGTATACCTCAGAAAATCAATAACTAACGCTACTGTGGGACATCTGGCGAACATGGGTAACAACGTGAACTCCAGTTAGTCATTCCGTGTCGTCTTCAGAATGCCCAGACAACAGTTGGTGTCAGCCTAAAGTAAGACGATGGCTGGTGCAGTTGGCATTTTATTAAGTCCTCTTGTGTTATGTTATAAGAAGTTATTCTTGCATTTAAACTCCTCTACTTATGATTGAACAGCCCCTTCTCCCTGAGCTGACAATGAAAGAATGCCCGAGCCGCCATATTTATGAATAAAAATGGGTTGTTCGCTTTCTTCTCATTCAATCGTCAATTTGATCCACTAACGTTTTAAAAGACATCTTACACTAAACCCATGGGAATACAGCGATGTGAACAAAAATCCGAAGACGTTCAACTTGTTCTTTTTTAATTATATTTCTTTAGCTACTTATGAGTAGTATATGTAATATTGCGAGGAACAATTGCCAAACTAACCGTTGAAACAAACGTGCTAAGTTCAGTCATAGATTTATCTACTTTATCAAACACTGCCTAGTTGTGGAAACCGTCAAGTGCAGAATTACAATGCGGGTCATCGCCGAAAGGCACTTGAGAAGTGTTTTGAGTGGTCGTATCCAGCATGTTCATTTCGAACGGAAGGGAAATGCGCATTAATTGATAATATCTAACTTCCGCAATCACAGAAGCCTTCTTGTGCTTATGAAGCGCTAAATTTTCAGTCGAAATGGCGGAGCAAAAACCCATCTATATTGATGTTACATTTTTGTAGATCCAGAGCTCTACTACGAAAATACCTTATGGTGAAATATAAAAGCTGCCTCACTGTCCAATGGTTCTGCTAGAGACAATTCGGTGGGCATGTACCTTGTTCTCCGCTTCTAAAACAAAATGACAAATTCTGTTTTGCTAAAATACATACAGCTGTGATGTAGTTGTGTGGAATTTCCCGATAATGGATGACATCGTGAATTAGAAAATGATGTGGACATTTTGAACAAGTGTTTATATTCCATGTTTAGGGGCAGTCTCATAAATAATGTTCACCAAATTCAGTCATCCCACTTCCGTGACCTAACTAGCGTTTTGATCTCTTATTATTTGTACAGTGGCTAGGTAACAAGGTCAACCAGTGATACAGTGCAGTCGATGACATCGGTGACAAATCTAGGGACATGTTGATGGGTGAGCAAATCAACCAAAATGACATGATTTACACGGTTCACACCATCTGTCCAACCGCCTGGTTTTTTATTGTACTAAGACTGTTTAAACGATCTAACACATTCTGGATGTTGTTATTCTATACATTCTTTTGTTATTAAATTAAAAAGCGAATTATACAAATTGTGCGATCTTCCACTAAGCGATGCTTAGCAAGAAACTGATGCTCTAAAACAATTAAAGCATGATTAGATCAAAATGCCACAGTAGTCTTGAGCTTAGTAATGTGAATCAGTAGATGAGCTCGGAAGTTTCGATCGACAGATCGTTTCCGGAGAGTGAACTACAGTTTGGCGCCGAACAGACTAAAGGTGGCCATCATACCTAACAGTGTTCTTCAGATTTGTCATGAGGTTCAAAACGACGATTATGAGCTAGGCTTCCAAAGGGGTGGTACACTCACAACTCAAGCAAAGTGTAACAGTAGGCAGCTAGCTAGTCGCACAACCAATAAATTCACTTGATAAAACAAAACTGAAGTGAATATATGAATAACTGCCGAAAGCAGGGAAGGCAAAATATACTTGGGTAATTGCTTTGGTGGACTAGTGTTGTCTGTACTTGGAAAGCCGACCCACTAATCATTCTCACTTGTTGAAGTTTTACCCGATCAGTGCATCGAACAGCTCTCCGCAGCAAGGTTCAGAATAAAGTTGTAACTCGAGGACGCCATGAAAGAACGACACTCTACATTCAATATCTAATACAAACCTTGGCGGTTCAAGCATAATGCCTGATCCAGAAAGGTGTGGTCTCAGTCTGAAGTTAGATAACTCGTTTACCGACAAAACTGGGGCCGACATTTGCGCGAGAAGTTGACTGTCGCGGTGAGGCTTAACTCGTTAATCAATCCTGAAGGTTTTATTTTGTGACTAGAATCAATCTTATGATTGTGACCAAGGTAGGTAAGGTCAACCTGATAATACCGGTCGGTTACTCTGTAACGGGATGCTTCATCATCATCATAATAGACAGCAATACATCAGTGGTTAACACTGATGCTTTACTGCCACACAACCATGAAGAAACAGCAAACCCTATATAGAAAGAGAGAAGGAAAAAGAAGGGGACGGGAAGGGACCTAACTACTGAAAATGACTACGTCCATATTCAAACATTCAACATCAA